>SEYY01008754.1:25000-30000 GCA_009176605.1 Armadillidium nasatum | reverse complement strand
AAATGTATTGTTAAACTATTTATCAACTAAACGTTGGGGTTCATTGGAAACCAATGTGTATCCCCTTAGAACCCACTTTTCAGAGTAATGTACAGCTAAATAAATTAATATTGTATTTAGTAGAATAGGGCCTACTGAAACATTGTAAAATTGTAATTGTTCTTCTGAATGAAATATAGAAATGAAATAAAAAATCTTCTCAAGCTATTAAGAAGATAAACGCAGCCTATCACTAAGCTTTTTTATCTTATCCTAGTTTGACTAAACATATGGTAAAAATATGTAACAGACTTTTATTTGAATGCCTTAAGTTAACGTTCTTATGCTCTTTATACTTTCGTTAAACGATACAAAATGTTTGCTAAACTTAATCAATGTTGGATGTACAGAAAATACGTTGAATTATAATATGTTACCTTTAAATTTATAAAGTACTTAAAAGTCTCTAATCTTACTATTACATTTAGAAAGATCAAATAATGAAATGGAAAGATATTCCTTATTCATGTTTTAAATTATTTCTCGAAAAATATTTAAGTTAATTTTATTGTTTCTGAAAGCAGACCTCACTAACGAAAGTTATGTGTCGTCTTTCAAGGCAGACAAAATACTGCCCTTCAGGACATAACGAGTTCATAGCAAGTGAACCCCTCGCAATGTGATGTCGTGATGCTCTCAAGTTAATAAATTTAATGTTGTAACAAATCTTAAGTTTATCAATTAATCGGATCTGCAAAGGAGAGTAAATTTTTTAGGTGATGACCTAGTTAAAAGTGGCCAAGAACATCTGTAGTTCTGAAGATTGAATACATTATGACCTAAGAAAGATTTTTAACTAATAGACAAAGTAATTGTTTTAGTTCTGTTATGGTATTATATTTTTCATAATGGAATAGTTTATAGACTTGTTTTTTACGAACTGATTTTTATTTCGATTTTCATTTCAAAAAATACCATTTCTTCTCCTACTATAATAGTATTAAATTTTCTTTAGCTTACTAATTGTCTCTTTCTCTCTAATAAATGCTAAATATTATCTATAAATTATTTTCAAATAAAATAAATAGAATCAACACAATTAACACTGTAAAGTACGTGTAAATTCACAAAACTCAAGGTATCAAAAGAAGGAAGTTTAAATAACAAAGCTTTGCACCAAATTCTATCGAAGGCTTTCGATTTGTTAAGTGCCGCAGCAAAAGTTTCACCGAAATTTCAAAGAGTAGAGTACCAAGAGTAGAGAGAAGAGAAAGAAGATCACAAGTAGCGAGTTTCTTATGGAAGTTATAATGGCGATCTGAGATAAGGTTATAAGGACTGAAATGTTTTCAAATCGTCCTGTTTAGGAAAGATTCAAAATCTTTAGAAAGAACGGAGGTTAAAATAATATGACGATTGGTAGAGTGTTGAGAGTGGTCCCCATTTTTCTAAACAAGCTGAATAAATGCTTGTTTTCAGCAAGAAAGTTACATTATAGTTACTTAAATATAAACTTCAATTCAGGAGAAATAAATTAATAATTAGCGTTATCTTTATTCTTACCACTTTATAGACTCGTGCCCATCTTCCAAAGAGGCCGTAAGCAGCATCCGATGTACAAAGTTCTTTATTATCCACACACATCACACATATTTTATTATCCTTATAAAAATTTGTTTTTTATTTTTTTAATAATAATAAATTTTTGAACGACTTGCGAACTTGCGAGGAAAAGATTCAAATGAATGAGACATGTCTTTATACCGTGATTAAACAAAAATAATCTACGTACGTACGTAGTACATGTGTAAGAATGCGCACACGTATATCCTTCAATGTTTCTAAACTGTACACTCTGTCCAGAATCTATCACAGATTATTTTTACTATTTCGCTGTTTGTTTTCTTCTTGAACTTTGACCACGTGGTTTTCCTCTCCAGCCTGATTTTTCATCATCAATTCTTCGAACCTATGACGAATTTTTCCTCACGTACCCTCTTCATAGTCGCCATCTTGACTTTGTTTTATTTATGACGTCATTATCACTTGACAACTTATTCATTAACAACTGTCATGGACTAAACCTTCAACTATTTTTATCAACATGGATAACATCATATGAACCATTATATACATTTGTAACTTAAAATTATTTTTATTACATAAACAAGACAAAGTGCACAGTATTTACTTTATAGTTTTATATATTATTATATATTATATATATATATATATATATATATATATATTATATAATATATAATATATATATATATATATATAATATATAAATATTATATAATAATTATATAAATATATATATATATATATATATATATATATTATATATATATATATATTATATAATATAATATATATATATATATATAATATATATATATATATATATATATATATATATATATATATATATATATATATATATATATAATAAATTATATAAATTATATATTAATACCTGAGTATTTCGAACAAGGGGTTTAGCATAAAATTCTTAAGCGACATTTAGATTCTTTTCATATGTTATATTATTCGAATATTCATGATGTTTGAATATGATTTGTATTTGAAACATTCTGTGACATCAAATTCCTTATACTTTAAGTTTTAAGGCATTACATATAAAATTGCTCTTTCATGTTGCATAATAATCACACATACAAAGTATTTAAATTACATAATAAACATACATTTGCAATACATGCCCCTATCACAACCATCGTTGTGACAGATCTTAAATGAATCATTTACTTCATTGCAAACAATTTTTAACCAATAACAGACAATCACGTGTTCTCTGCATGCGAAACTGAATTTCCTTTAATATAAAAGGTCATGTCAAATATTCGTGGCTCAGAAACCCCGAACCTTAAACATTGTTTTATTTTTAAGTCATGACCTGAATTTCAAAGGGTGGAACTGTTTATTTTTTTAATCTTGAACAAACAAGTTCACATCTTTAATTTCGTGTTCTTTTTGTAATTTATTTTCTTTTCAAAAATATGTTTATTATTTTCATTTTAATCATAAAATTTTTTTTGTAGCAAACTTATCCGCAAATCAAAAATTTTCTTGATCTTATTTTTATTTTTATGCATAATTCATCATAGACTGACACCACGTTGCTTTCATTTAGAGTGTAATTTAAAACTGATTCATCCATATCAAAGTTTATATTAAATATTTAATTTTTTTTTATAATTTTATTTCAAAAATTTTTATGAAAATTTTTTAAAAATTATTTTCATATTTATTTATTTATTTATTTTATTTATTTTGGGGGGGGGGGGAAATGTTCTATTTATAAATTTTTTTATTGCTTTTTTAAATTTTGTATATATTTTAAACAAATTAAAAGTTTTTACCTTTGTTAAATACAGAAAGATGGAAAACATTAAGTATTCATAAAACTGTATGCACAGGAAAGCACACACACATATCCAATATACTCAAATACAAATGAGGATATGTTCGAACATAGGAAACACTTCGTATCAACCCTGCCAATTATATTTGACAAAAGACAAAAACTCTAATTCCTTTTAAATTACGTTCCAATTCAAAATTTGATAAAGTACATTTTCCATCTCTCTCCAACTTCCTTCTCTACCTACAATATTTCTCCATCTTCCCCTTTCACTCCCTCTCCCCTCTCTTTTCCTCCTTTCCTCACCATTTTTACCTCTTTCCAAAACATTTTATTTCTTTCCTTAAAATTTTCTGCTAGTTTTCTGCCCCACTTCACTTCTATTCTTCTTTTTGCCCTCTTGACTTCTCTTTTTATATCTCTACACCTCTCCCTATACTCCTCCCAATCCATAGCCTCCTTTGTGTCCAGATATCTGTTAAAGGCGTCTTTCTTTCCTTTCACCATATTCTCCAAATCTTCATTCCGCAATTCACTCCCTCTCAGTCTTCCACTTCATATTTTCTTCACCCCACACACCCTTCTCGCATCCTCCACTAAAACTATCGTTAATTTATTCCACTCCTCTTAATTACCCTCCACCTCATTCCTCATTACCTCTCTTTCTCTCTCATTCCTCCTTAAAAATTATTCTGATCGTTGAGTGAACTATTTGTAAACTAGTATATTCTTTTGTGAAAAGTAAATTAATAATTTATAAATAGTTAATTCAAATAATAATAACAATAATAATAATAATAATAATAATAATAATAATAATAATAATAATAATAATAATAATAATAATAATAATAATAATAAAAATAATAATGATAATAATAATAATAATAATAATAATAATAATAATAATAATAATAATAATAATAATAATAATAATAATAATAAAATAATAATAATAATAATAATAATAATAATATATAATAATAATAATAATAATAATAATAATAATAATAAACTTTGATAAATTCACAGTATATGGTACATACAATTTCATCCTTTTTTATATATATTTAAAACAATGAGCTACAGTCAATATATAAATGTTGTTGATGATGGAGCCTCCTCAGAATATATATTCTATCTTTTCGATACAAAGCAACATGACAGGGAAATTCGTTTTCGTCTGCTTTTACACTTCCAAAAATTCTACCTTCATAAAATTCGTGGGAAACGCAACTGCAAGTTTATAATGAAAAGTCTAAGCACAAAACTCCTGTTGAAATAATAAATTAAATTCAGATTCTTATTTGTCTGTTCTGTACACGGTGAATTACTCAACAATGTACAATTGTTAAATATACAATTTCCAATTTACATTGTTTGATTTCCAAACAATTTTATTTGCTTTCAAAATCTATTAATATTCAATTCTAATTTACATAGTGGTAAATACCCCCATTATTACTATTTCTATTACAAATAACCTTTAAAAATTTTTATGAACATATACGTCTTAAGTTATAATAGAAAGATATTATAGTGATCTTAAACCTTAAATTATAATAATAATAATAATAATAATAATAATAATAATAATAATAATAATAATAATAATAATAATAATAATAATAAT
>SEYY01008754.1:0-15000 GCA_009176605.1 Armadillidium nasatum | reverse complement strand
AAAGGCACTGTATTTGATTTTTAAGCGATCTATTGCTTTTGGAGAGGTACCTGAGGACTGGAAAATGGCATATGTGGTGCCCATTTATAAGAAAGGTAATAAAGAAGATCTAGGAAACTATAGACCAGTTAGCTTAACATCTCTGGTTGTAAGGTTTTGAAAAGTTACTGAAAAGTCAAATAGAGAAACATTTATGAATAAGATACTGTATAACTCCCAGCATGGTTTTGGAAAGTGTAGATTGTCAGACTAACCTAGAATTTATGGAATATATTTCTCAGTGTCTAGACAGGGATGATCCAGTTGATGTTATATATTTAGACTGAGAGAAGGTCATTAAAGAAAAGTAGAAAAAGTGTTGGGAATAGGACAGAACTCTGAGGATGAGCGGAGACCATCTACAACAGCAGCTACAGAACAACAAAAGAAAATCAGAGAAAGATAGATTCCGAAACAGGGAAGTTTAGAAATCAAAGCATTGTACCAGACCCTATTGAAGGCTTTTGATGTCTCCATTTCAACAGCAAAAGATCCACTGAAATGCCAAAGAGTGGAAGACGAAGAATCAGAGAGAATGGAAGAAGATCACTAGTACAGCATTTCTTATGAAAGCCATACTGGCAATTAGAGATAAGATTTAGAAGAATTGAGATGTTTCCAAATCTTCCTATTAAAGATAGATTTGAAAACTTTAGAAAGAACGAAGGTTAAAGAAATGGGACAGTAGTTGGAGGGTTGAGAAGGGTCTCACTTCTGTACAGGCTTAATGAGTGCAAATTTCCAATAAGAAGGGAAGATCAATGTAAAAAGACAGATACAAAATAGTTTACCATGGAAGGAAGCAATCTCAGGAGCACAAGTTTTGAGATCCACAGGAGAAATATCATTAGGACTATATGCCTTCTTAGTGTTAAGCTCAGAGAAAAAAGAGAGAGAGAGAGACCAGAAAAAACATCTTTCGAAGGAATTATAATATTAGGCATAAATTAGATCAATAAAATCAAATGCGGTCAAAATTAATAAAATGTTCATTAATTCGTATTGACCCCTTAATATTATTATTATTATTATTATTATTATAACAATAACTATTATTGTTTTTATTACTAGTATTATTATTATTTTTATTATTATTATTACTATTATTGGTATTACTATTTTTGTTATAATGTTAATCATTAGTATTTTTATTAGTAGGATTATTATCTTTATTATTATTATTATTAATATTATTAAAATCAGATATTCTATACAGCAACCGCAAATATTACTTCCATTTTTGCAATTATTAAGACTATTATTATTACACAGGCCTGCGTTTGAAAACTTTTTGTGGCCGGTTTGGGTTTTGTTAACTGATTTTTAGCAACTCAAACACGCTGAATCTGAAAATGTAAGTCATTTTATCCAATCAACTCGTTTTTTTTCTGTGACTACTTTTATTATTTATACTGACCTGAAAATTGTGAAAATCAGGTTCCAATCATTAGCTGATAGTATAAACTGTATTTTTATTAATAAATTCTATTAAATATGCTTCAAACAACTACAAATGAAAACATGGTTATAGTAAGCCATATGCATATTGTTTATTGTTAAAATAATTACAATTTCAGATAAGAAATATCAGATTTCGTTGTTTTCAAATAAGTGAAATTTTGGCCCAATATATATATATATATATATATATATATATATATATATATATATATATATATATATATATATATATATATATATATATATATATATATATATATATATATATATATATCATTGACAAAATAGGGTGCAGCAATAAAAATAAAAAACTTTACATCCACAATTACATCTAAATACAAAAACATGATGATTTGACATTTAATACAAAGGAACCCATTAGGCATTTATTGAGGAGTAATTGATTTTCTTATTGCCTTTCTTTTATGTTGTCTAAGAGGAAAATGATTATGATCATCTCTTTTTAAGCACCAACAGCAGTCAGCTAGCATACTCGCATCCCAGCGTCCCTGATATCTTTCCTCCATCACTTTTATATCCTGATGGAACCACTCACCTTGTTCCTCACTGTAATCTCCACAGTTGTCTGGAAAGTAGTCTAAATGGGAACTAAGAAAATGCATTTTAATTGACATGTTTGCTCCTAATGCTTGAAAGTTCTGCAGCAGTTTGTCTACTACATGTTCATAATCTGTACTTCAGCGATTTCCCAGAAAATTTGTCACGACATCTGAAAGAGAGCCAAGCCCTTCTTTCTTTGTTCACCATAACATCGGTGCAAAAAGTTTTCTAATTTGCAGACCGTCAAAAATTCCTGCTTCTATTTTACCTATCACTTAGTTTTGGAAATGCATTTTTCAGGTAACAGATAACATCTCCATCTTTGTTTAGTGCTCGGACGAAATTCTTCATAATTCCAAGCTTTATATGTAGAGGTGGAAGTAAAACATTTTAAGGTTCGATTACAGGGGAAAACAAAACATTGTGATGACCTGGTTCAAGTTCATTTCTGATTGGCCATTGGCGTCGTGTGTAGTGTTCCTTACTTACTCGACTATCCCAAAGATACAAGAAACATGTATATTTAGTGTAACCCGCTTGTTGACCAAGCAAAATAGATATTACCTATAAAAAGAAACATGGAGTAAATTAATTTACTTTGTATTGAACATAAAAGATCCCTCTTTCTTTCTCAAATGAATAAAGATACAAAATTTCTGAAATATAGATATATTCTTACCTTTCATGTCTCCACATATCTTCCAATTGTGTGTTTCATAGTTTAAAACCTGAATCAGATGCTTCAGGTTGTCGTATGTTTCAGTAAGCATCACTGAAAAACCAACAGGAACAGATGCCTTCTTGTTACCATTGTTAAGAAGTACTGCTTTTAAACTTTTGGTGGAACTGTCTATGAACAGTCGCCATTCTACAGGAACATACTCCACACCCAATTCGTTAATGAGACCTTTCACATCATTGCAGTAAGTAAGTGATTTGGATTGGTCATCAGTGAAATATTTATGATGTTAAGGGGAGATACCACCTCTTTTACAACCCTTCAACCCTCTCAATATGAAGACCAAAGACTCGGTAGTCAACAACACTTCTCCCCACTCTTACTTTAGTTACACAACAAGATAAGCTAGACACTCAGGTCTGGTTTTAGGATCCTCGTGTTACAAGCTTCTCCACCCTTAACGTGGCCTGGGTGAATCAAAGAAGAATTGCCAATGAAACCTCCAATACCTATGACTTATGACTCTCGTGACTCTACAGATGACTTTACAAAAATTAGAACAATTAAAAGGAAAAAAAAAACAAACTACAGGAAAACGCAGGATACTATCTACTAAATGAAAATACACCCCACTAATATATAAATTTACTGAAATATAAATACACTCAAAACCATTTACTAATAAAAAATTGTGAACCAGAATTGTTATGACCACAACCCACTATTAGGCGTATACAAAAATATAAATATTTTTGTATGCGAAAGTGATTTACATTGAAATATTTTCGATTGCATACACAGATATAAATATCTGTGTAGTGCTTAATTTTACAAAATTTATCTCATATACAAATATAAATATTTGTATATGATTTATTCAATAATTGCAACTTCATACACAAATATGATTATTTATGTATGGTGCAACTAATGAATCCCTATTCAATAAAGTCTAATTGCATACACAGATATAAGAAATTATTATCTCATATACAAATATAAATATTTGTATATGATTTATTCAATAATTGCAACTTCATACACAAATATGATTATTTATGTATGGTGCAACTAATGAATACCTATTCAGGACAAAAGCTAATGGCATACACAGATATGAATATCTGTGTAGTGCTTAGTTATACAAGTTTGTCTCATACACAAATATAAATATTTGTATATGGTTTATTCAATAAACTTCTACAATATATGAAAATATGAATTAATGAGAATGATATCACATACACAAATATGAATATTTGTGTAGGTGCTTAATTACGGGAAATACAAGTTATTTAAGAATGAGTGGTAAATGTACTTAACTTAGTGATTTGCCAGAGGAGATCGTTTGGCATTCTCTTGCCTGCTCAATTGTGATTGAGGGGAAATAATTTGGGGTTATGCAATTATCCCAAACAACTCATCTGGCCTTAACATCAGTCAAATTCCCAATCCAATATGAGTTCCAAATTTGTAACTGACTCCAAAATTGGTACCTAAAAAGGTATGGTTTTATTAAGTTAAATGAATCTAAACATTAACCCATCCCAATAGTTATATTCAAATCTGTCTAACCCTCCTATTAATGTAAGGATATGTAATGGTAAACTTACCCTTGCAAGGGAGATGAAATTGACTAATTAAATGAATACTGTCTGGTATCTTCCTGTACTGAATATTTTCTAGTCTTCCCTTATTTTAAACTTTAGGGTTTTATAAATTATTTACTATCTGTAAAGGAAAGAAAAGCTGATTTATAATCTGTCAAACATACATCCAAGTCATAACTAAATAATAAATGATATTTAGCTCCCATAAACAAAAAGGAAATGAAGGGGAGTTCTGATTGTAAGTATAGGGTTGGGTGCCCTATTTGCAAATTTCTACATTATCCCTCACCAAAGAAAAGGTACTTTTCTTTCACCAAACAATCATACAAGTCATACAGGAGTGAGAAAAGAAAGAAAGCTCCCTCCTCATAGAATAAGATCCCCCCAATATAGCTGCTTTGCATGAGTTTCGAGCCAATAATATGTGATTGTGAGCAAGAGAGAGAATGCAAACGAAGTCCTCTGACCAATTCCAATAAAGTAACATAATTACATTCTTCAAAGAGAAAACAAAAACCTTTTTACAAAATGTTACATTGGCAGATGATTTACAAAATGTTATATTGGTAGATAATTTACTACTCCAGAACTTTCACTATCTGAAAAATACAATATATATTTGTATGTAATTGTCACAAAACAACAAAGGAAATGAAAAAAAAAAAAAATAAAAAAAAAAAAAATAAAAATCCTAGAAAGTAATTCAGAAGGGTTAAAGAACCACATATATAAATAATAATAATAATAGTAAAAAAATTTTTTTAATGCAAATAATGTGTAAATAAAAAAAATGATTTAAACAAAATGCATGTAAATAAAAAAAACCAAATCTCAAAATCAGACATTTTGCAAACACATTAATAAAAGAATAATTTTGTATGGAATGCATTAGTGATGTTTCCACATATATTCTAATGGCTTTTCTAAGACATTAATATATTCTGGGACAGGACCATGAGAACGAGTTCTATACCCAGTTGCAGTGCTAATAGTTGTAGTTACTATGGTCTCAACAACTCTGGTTCGCATTTCATTTTCAGGGGACCTAAGATTATATAATGAAGAATCTCTTCCAAGGATATCCCGAACATCACGAGTATTCACCCTGCCTGTGGTGAAGCCTTCAAAATCTGCTCCATTTGAGGGCTCTGAACCTTGTGTATTCTCGATTGTGGAACTATCATTAACAACAATTGATCCCTCAGTAACCTGACATAGGGCCTGAAGATGTGAAAGATCAGCTGACATGCGACAACTATTAAGTGAAGAGCTCAACCTTGATTCAGATCCCTTTTCACCTGGCAAATTCAAACCAAATTCTACATCACTTTCATCCCTCACCAGATTTTGACCCAAATATGTTTCAACAGAATGACAACTGGAAACCACACATGTTGCGTCTACTGGTGTAATTGTGGGTGTAATGTTCATGTTCTTAAAAGGTGGTGTGTGGGATGTACCTAGGCTACTAACAGTTGGAGTTTTGGCACTGGTAATGCTAATATTACAATATTCTCTTGTAAAACCCAAATATTCATTTAAAGATAATGTTGAATTAACTTCAAAACCTAAAAAATCGCTTTCTTCACATTCAGTTTCCAATGAATTGAAAATCTCTGGCTCAGCAGCGTGATTATCTTCAATGTCCATGATTTCTATCTCTTCATCCATTCTTACTTCATCAGTAGTCTGATGATCATCATCCACCTCTTCTGAGGAAAGTAATTGCTTGAAATGGGGATTATCTCGTAAGTAACGAGGAACTTCTATCCATGGACGTAGTTGTGAATAAGTGAGCACGAATCTCTGAGTGCGGTTTATTTACCCTAGAGATTACATAAGTAAGATCATTGTCATGAGCCTGACGAATAGTAAATGGTCCCACATAACGCGATTTGAATTTGTTTATGACCAGGTTACCTGGCATGTGAACTTTATATGCAACTTTGTCCCCTTCACGATATGGGGAGAAGTGTTTAGATGGTTCCTGCCAGAACTGTTGTAAACATGGGTTCCTTTTGAAAGAATGTGGGTTTTTCAGTAGGATATCTGATGGAGTGGCATCAATGGCTGAATGCCAAGTGTTATTGTATAAAATAACTGCTTGAGGCAACTGGTTATCCCATGATGATGGGTTATCTTGAGCCAAAGTCCTTAATATCTGTAACAGTGTACGATTGACACGTTCTGTGACTCCATTACATTGTGGCATGTGACTTGATATCACCACATGTTCAATACCAAATTCATGTAATACTTCTTCAAATGGTTCACCCATAAATTCTAACCCACGATCACTTAAGAGACGATCAGGAATATAGGTTAAGAAATGGTAAGATCTTGTGTTTGAATGCATTTGCGACCACTTGACTGGTTTTATTGACCAGAGGCACTACATTGATAAATTTAGAAAAATGGTCAATGGCAACAAGACAATAGCCATTATTTCTGCTGGTGCGCGGCAATTGCAACAGATCAACTGCCAGTAACTCATATGGAAAAGAAGAACTTATCTTCAACATAGGGGGTCTGGCAATATTTGTGCCTGTCTTAGACACTTGACAGTGTGGACAAGATCTACAAATGTCTGAGACTATTTGATTCACTCGGGGATTCCAAAGTTCCTCATATATAAGAGACAATAACTTGTTTCTACCTAGATGTCCATAATCAATGTGGAACTGCGTTGCTAGAGAAACCATATATGAGAATGGGACAATGAATTTATCCTCATTTTTATGTTTAACCAACAACAACCCCTCGGAAAAGTGAATATGTTCAGCAACCAACTTGAATGCAGTCAAGTTCTTAGGCCACTGTTTCTTTGGCAATTTATTGACAACTACTCTGGATAAACTTTTTAAAACCCTATCTGTTTGCTGATTAGCCTATTTGCAGATTTCTACAACGAAACTCCCTTTCACGATGGCGGTACCAATAAAATGTTTCTGAACTTAACATTGTTTTTGCTAAGCTGTGACCCAAGCAATTTCCTTTTCTATCAAATTCCTGGGCTAATTTTCTCCTTTTTGGGGCAGGACCAAAAGTGGTCCTCAAATCACCGAGAATCTGTCTAATACCAGAGGTAGATGGTGTAGGTTCTTCCACTCGGGCAATGTCTTCATTCCTGGATTGACTTTGCTCCTGACCTTCAATGATGGTAACCGTTCTTTCTGCTGGGGTATTTTCATCTTCTGATGAAACACTATTTTCTACATTATCTGAAACCAAAACTCTATTTTCTACATTATCTGGAACCAAAGGTGGTTCTACCTCTAAAGTCATAAAGGGGGTAGTTTCTATCCTTGTTGAAGAATCATCAGGAATAATTACTGTTCTATCAAAACATCCTGCATCTCTCATTTTTCTAAAGATTTTTCCAATCAATTCACGAGAAAGATGAATTCCATCCCATAAAAAGCCTTGATTCCCAAGGATCATTTGTCTTCCACTTATGAAAGGTTCAGTGTGCTTTTGGAACCTTTTACTATTGTTGATTAAAAACATTACAGGGTACGAATTTGCAGATGGGCCTTGGTATCTAAAAGCTTTTAACTTATGGTAAAGATCTACCATTTTTGCGTGCATTACATGATTTTGGAATCTCTCTTCCTCATAATATCTTGATTTGATAGCCAGTGGGAAATTGAATAATTTTCTTTGGTTATAATAAATCAAGTCAAAGTATGGTGGAATCATTAAGCCATATTTTTAGATTGGGACACCGAAGCCTACAAGCATCCTCAAATCCTCTAAACCTACTAGCAAAGTCTGTAGTATCAAAATTTTCATTTGGTTCCACCACCTCATATTTTCTCTTCCATCTTCCTTCTCCTCCTTCTCCTAAATCCACTTTATTATAAGCTTCTGTTATTAATGTAAATACCACCATATGGGTGAAACTCTCATTTAAATGATTAACTAGGTTTCGGGTTAATTTCCTTAAATTTGCCCCTGGATATGGAGCATATACCACTTCCATATTTGGAAAATACTCAGGATTATGTTCTCTTTCCATTTCCGCCACCCATGAATGACCCAAAACTAACATCTGAAAAAGAAAATAAAAACTAAACTATTTACATAAAAAAAAAAAAAAAAAAAAAAAAAAAAAAAAAAAAAAAAAAAATAATATTATATATATATATATATTATATATTATATATTATATATATATATATATATATATATATTATATATATAATATATATTTTTTTATTTTTTTTTATTGAGCCTAATTCTATATACGTTCATACTTTCTATTATTGCTTTCTTTTTCTTTCCAATATACATGGCTGTACTAGAGGAAGGTCTATACAACTTCCCTGGGACCTTGTGTGGGGCTTCCCATTCAATTTTTGCAACCTCGATTTCTCCTTCTCCTTCAACTCCTCTTGAAATCCAGAAAAATCCAAGTCTCCCTCTGGAAACTGGTTTTTATCATCTATGTCTCCTACCTCTTTATCATTCAAATCTGTATCATTCAAATTGTCTAATAAACCTAAAAAGTCAGACTCAATGGTTTGAGTCTCTTTAGTCAGTTGCGGAAAACTCCATGAAATTCTTCTTTTTTATGCTCTCTAAATCTTTATGTAGGTTTATTTCCTCTAGAACAAATACTAATTTGGTTAGATGGTTCTTTAGCGAGTTTGTAAGTTTGCAAAGCACTTTTACTCTTTTGAAAATGGTCCATTAGAAACTCCATCAACCTTGGGGATGGAGTTAAATTACTTGTCCCTTCTGTATTTGGTGTCTGTCTGATTGCTATTGGTGATCCTTCAGAGTTATCTTCAAAAATGAAACTACAGGAAGGTGAATCCAATACAGGAAGTACTACATCCTGAAAAAGTTTCACATTCGCTTTCATCTGCTGGAGCAACTGTTCACATTTTTTCTGAGTTTCTACATTTCTTCAAAACCTTCAAAGTCATGATCATCTGGTTCCAAGTCAGACATGGCTACCTCATTTTCTCCTAAATCCACTTCTGGATCCAGAACATCTTTTGGTTCATTTATATCATTTATATCCAATTCTGGCTCTGGTTCTGGATCAACCAAATCCATAATCCACTTTTGGAAAAGATGATTGTTTTTCCAAGTAGTGTGGTGGTAATATCCATCTCCTTAATTGTCTGTGATGGACCTTAAATTGTTTTCCTTCTTCTGATTCTATTGTATATGTGACTTGATTATCATTTACCTGTATAATTTTGTATGGTCCATGATACCTGGGTTTAAATTTATTTGTAACCTAAATCTCCAGGTAAATGTATTTTCAAACCCACTGTTTGGTGGATATTATAAGGCTGAAAATGGGCATGCCCAGGCTGCCAAAACAAATCCTTTTTCTTCCAGGATAGCCCCAAATGTGGGGTATGTTGTTCTTTTAGGATATACTCACAATGGTGACAATCCCAACTGGGAATGCTCTGTATGATTATAGATCATAACAATTCTAGGCAGCTCTGTATCCCACATTGTATAATCTGTGATAGACATTCTTAAATATTGTATAATGGTCCTATTTATTCTCTCCACAGCACCATTGGATGAAGGTGTATAAGGAGTGGAAAGGATATGCTTTATATTGTTTAACTGTAACATTTCTTCAAATTCTGGCCCAACAAATTCTCGGCCATTGTCAGTTAATAATCTTTCTGGTATGTTAGGAAGATAAGGAAGCATTAACTGTTGGAAAGTATTTGTGATTGTTAGAGATTGTTTATTTTTAATTGGAACAGCCGCAATCCATTTTGTATGATGATCCACCATGACCAGAGCATAATTATTACCTTGTTTGGTTTTTGGTAATTGCAACAGGTCCATGGCAACCAATTCAAAAATAGAATCAGTACTGATTTTTATAGTTGGAGGTGTATAAATGATGTTAGATGTTTTTGAGGCTTGGCATTTATAACAAGATGTGGTTATATCATAACAGATATCATAACCTTTAGGATGCCACACATGTCTATTCACTAATGAAATCAACTTACTCTTCCCTATGTGTGCAAAATTCACGTGGGCCATAATAGCTAGGTCTGTGAAGACTGGAAAAGGGACAATGTAGGTGGTTTCATGATACTTATTGATCTTACAAAGCATTTTGTCTTTTATGAAAATATATTTCTTAAACCTGATAAATTTCTTAAGGGAGCCATCCCAACGTCTATTATGTTTTATGGCCCTATATAATTGTTTAAGGACAAGGATTCTTGTTTTTGATAATCATGTACTTCCTCTGCTGTTAAAGCAATGACATCCAAAATTGGATCTTCATGCTCCAAAGCCAATTGATAGATTTTAAGCCACTAACACCTCCCCACCAGATTCCATCTGGTTACTTTTATTGTTTATCATCTCTGGTTCAATTGGAGTTGAATCTTCCAATGATTCATTCAACAACTGATATTCTTCAAATTCCTCATTTACTGTAACAATTTTGGCCTGGGGTTGCTTTTCTTGAGTTCCTATCCTTGATAATAAATTATAGTGTACTCCCCCAAGGCACAATAACAAGCAAGTATCAGTCAACTCGAGATCTCCAAATTGTAGAGGTTTGCTATTTCCATAATACACCTGGACTCTTACTTTGTGCAGATGACTGAAAGCCTCTATTGCTTGGACAATTGGTAACTGCCCAGGATATCTAAGAAGTTGCAACTGTTTGGTAAGAGTACGGTGGTTTTTACCTGTGGGCAGATTGTACCTCCTCCGATTTTCTAATAATTCCCGTGCCACAGCTTCTCGAATGTTTAAATGCTGGTCAGGATTTCCATAGAGAAAAACTGAAAAACATTGAAACAGAGAATCTCCTCCACCTGGCATTTTCACTTCTACGCAACCAACAGGAATTTGATTCAAAACTGAATCCTTGATTTCGGAGCTATTATTAACAGGTACCGGTGAACGAGAAAGGGCATCTGCCACTATATTCTCTTTGCCAGGTATATATACTAATTCATAGTCAATATCATTAATTTCTTCTAACGTTCGGGCTACTCGCTGATTTACCAATGTCATATTATTTAAGAACAATAATGGCTGATGATCTGTATGTATGAGGACCTTGATTCCATAAAGGAATGGTTTCAAAGACCTCACAGCCCATCTTATGGCAGCCACTTCCTTTTCTGTTGTGCTATATTTTTGTTCAGCTCGTGAAAAAGTGGTAGATATATAAGCTATTGGTTTATTCTCTCCCTGTTGGTTTTGGGACAAGCAAGCTCCTGCCCCAATATTTGATGCATCTACATGCAATAACAATGGTGAAGCGTCAGATGATCTGTCTGGATATGATAATAATAAGGGATCTACCAATGCCTTCTTAAGTTCTTCAAATGCCATTTGACAATGTGATGTCCATTTTATGTTTTTCTGGTTTAGGAGTTCAAAAAGGGGTTTTGCTATTTCGGAACACCTAGGGATATGTCGTCGGTAAAAATTTACCATCCCTAAAAATTGTCTTACTTTACGAATGGTTGTGGGAGCTGGGAAGTCCATAATACCTTCTAAATTCTTCTGCAAAGGGATCATTCCCTCCTCTGAAACCTGGTGACCCAAGTATTGCACTTGCTTTCTCAACAGAAAGGTTTTTGCTGGTTTAATTTTAAATCCAGTTTCTAAAAATGCTTTTAAGACCTTTTCCAAAATTTCTAAATGTTTTTCGAAAGTTTTACTTATTATTAACACATCATCCAGGTATACCATTACTTCTGTCCATGGTATATGAGAAAGAGCCATGCGCATTCCACGTTGAAAGGTGGCTGGCCCATTTTTCACGCCAAATGGCATGCGCAGAAACTCCCAATGTGACAAAGGTGTTGTGAATGCTGTCTTTTCAATACTGGACTCCTCCATCTCCACTTGATAATAGCCTCTGACCAAATCAATGGTTGTGAAGTACTTCATCCCTTGAAGGCTAAATAGCATATCTATCAAGTTAGGTATTGGGAAACTATCACCCTTTGTTATTTTATTTAAGGAACGGTAATCAATACACAGTCTTATGGTACCATCTGGTTTTCGTATTGGCACCACGGGTGCAGAATAAGGAGATTTACTCCTCCTGATAATTCCATCTTCTTCCAATAGTTTACAACTTTCTTCAATTTCTTTTAATACTGGACCTTGTAGCCTTCGAACAGGGACCTGCACAGGGTTCTCTGTAGTTGTCTCAATTTTGTTTTATTATAGAAGTACATCTGACATCCGAATCATTCAATTTCAAAACTGAGTGATAGTTAGACAATAATGTCAAGACTTGATTTCTTTCTTGGGCTGTTATATCAGATTCACTTAAGCGAAAAGCTTCATGTAATGTCTCTAAGGTCCACTCTTTCTTTTCACTCACTTCTTGGTTGGACAGTTCAACCATATTGATTAATGATTCTTCATCATTAATAATGTGTATTCTACCTAACTGCTGACCCTTTTTTATTTTACGAACATTATCTGACCATATTATTAACAATTATCACAGCCTTGTTTCCAATAACATTTAATATAGATGGAATAACTTCAACTTTGTCCTTTTCATCACCCTCCATTACAACCAATTTCCCTGGTTGTTCCATTAATGAATTGATACTTACTTCTAGAGCTGTGCTGTTGTTAGGGGGTAGCACAACATTCTCAACTAATGTACAATAGTATGTGGGAAGGCTAATTTTTCTAATGTCTGTAGATACAGTCATTACCTTATTCCCTTTTCGACATACTAATTCACCTTCATGAGGATCTGGTAGTAAATGCTCTTTTCGTAAGATATCATGACCAATTACTATATCATACTCTGTAATTCCATCTGGGATTACTATAAGTCTATGTGGCTGTAATGCATAGGAGGAGGATAATTCTAAGACAAGGGTGACTCCTCCCATAACTGGAAAGGTTACCTGTCCAATTCCTGATACTCTTCTATATGGAGTTGTCTTCCAATTTATATTTTTGAGGATTTAATTTTTGGTAACAGCTGTAGGACAGCAAACTAACACTAGCACCAGTATCTACAAAAGCTGTGAAGTTACAGTTTGTTGCTTGTAAATAATCTTTAATACCCACTTGTATGATTAAAGCATCTATGGTGTCTTTTGTCACACCCAATCTTATGATATCTTGACCATTATCATTCACTATCAATTCTTCATTCTCATCACCATCTTCCAAATTAACTACTTCTGGTATTTCTAATTCAGTGGTAGCAATAGTAAATTTATTCTCTTGAGACCTTCCAAGATTGGTAAAGTCATATGTGACTTCATTATTTTGCATATTATCAGGCTCTGATGTGAGGTCTTCCACATCAGAGCAATCTAGTTTTCCTTCAATGTGGTACAGTCCTTGCCTAGATGTTCACCTTTACAAAGAGGACAGTTTAGGACGAAAATTAGTAGGACAGTTTTGAACCAAATGCCCTTTTTGCTTACAAAATAAACACTGGTTTTTGGCTATAAAACAGTCATCAAACACATGTCCCCTTTTGCCACAAAATTGGCAAAAAGGTCTAGCTCGACATTTCTCCATTGAATGTCCTCTCTTCTTACAAAATCCACATATAATCATTTGACCTTCCTCTGGCTTCTCATTTTTCTTACCATAGGAACTTGGGGTCCATTCTCGTCTAGGAAATTTTTGGTTTTGAGTTTTTGGTATTGCCCCCTTATTTGAGTTTCTTATGTTCTGACCATTATTTCCTCTTGGTCCCATGGGACCTGCTTCTCCTGGAGCAATGGAATGATAATAAATTGAATTGCCACAACAACAATTTCCTGAACCGGCAGTTGTTACTCTATTTATTGGTGTACTAGAGGTCAAATCAATAACCTCTGGGGACTTTTCATTATTATTTTCTTTTTGAACACTACCTTGTATGTTAGCGTCAACAATTGCAACCAGTCGATCCCAAGAAACCTGCATTCCAAAAGTAGTTTCCACTGTTGTCAATGTGGATTCTACCTGTTGCTTAATTTGATGAGACAGACTATCTAGAAACCTTTTTCGTACTAGTGGCATAGTCTGTACATCCACTCCTGGAAATGCTCTTCTTGCCAATCCTTCAAGTCTTAAAGCATAAACTGATGCTGTCTCATTCTTTTCCATGGTAGCTTCCATAAACTTTTCAACTTCTCTTTTCTTGTCTTTAACTACTTCTTCACGATACCACTGAAGCAGTTTACTTTTCGCCTCCTCATAATCATATGTTCCTTTTACCACTGTCTGGTAAACCTTTAATACAGGTCCTTCTAAATATGATCCCAAAAGAGGCAACATTCCCTCTGAAGAACCAGGGAATGACTTTGTACAATAGTTTTCAAATCTTTCTAGAAACTGATATAATGTCTCTCCTCCATTTTGTTGATATTTACCTGGGGTTATTACTTTGGTAGTTTTAGATATTGACAGTGTTTGAATAAGAGTGGACATTGATCTCATCATTTCATTATTCTGTGTTAAGATTGCTTGTAACATTTTAGAATCTATCTTTAGATCCTGAGATTCCTCTTGTGAAGGATTAGTTTGTGAAGCTGTCTCAGCCACAACATTATTCTGATTATTTGTAGGGTTTTCTTTTCCCTCATTCTCTTCATAATATTCATTCATTTTGTCCATAATTGGCTATATATGATGATACTCTTGGTCCAAAAGGAC
>SEYY01008753.1:0-14604 GCA_009176605.1 Armadillidium nasatum | reverse complement strand
TTAAGTATAATTTGCCATTTTAACCCCGGCTTTCAAACCCAGGTTTTCCCTGATTTTTGCTGGAGTTTTGGGGCTGGGTGGCCCCAAGAATATATATATATAATATATATATATATATATATATATATATATATATATATATATATATATATATATATATATATTTATATATATATATATATATATATATATATATATTACTGATTTCTTTTCTAGAAATGGTTTCTCATTTGGAAGAACTTTGTGGAATTCTTAAAATTTCCTTTTTGAACTCTAATTTGTTTGCAAGGGCAATTGATCTTGCAAACAATTAGAGTTCAAAAAGGAAATTTGAAGACTGTCAGATCTTGATCTCTATGATAGTTTGTGGCATTATAGAAAGAAATGGTAGTTTGGAAATATGGAGAAGAAAGCATTAGATGCATTGGAGAAATTGCCTTTTGAATTGAGAGAAAAAATACCAATACCTGTAGTTATTTAATTTAAAAATGAAAAGTTTGATTTGCCCTTCGATTATAGTTGTTCCTTCCTCAGAAGCTCTTTTTGTACCTCATAAGAAATACTTAATGAAGAAAAGGCTGCAAGGGAGTTTTTAAAGGACACTGAATTATGCCCTTCTATTAAATATTGCATTGCATGTTATTACTGTTTGTCAGATGTTATTCCTGTTTTATGGGAGCGAGCAATTACCAGAAGACAAGAGACCCAAAATTGAAAATGAAGTATATTGAAATGGTTTTTGTATCGATGGGTGCAATGAGATGGCCAATAAATGGTCTTACCTTTTGTTGGGAGAACTTCAAATTATAATGGAAGAAAGGGATGAGAGTTTTTCATTATACAAACTTAAGAAGACTTTCGATGATGTGTCATCTAAAAACTGCAATGATGTTGCATTCAAACAGTGCTTTCAAGAGCTGAATGAGTCAGAAAAAGAGGAGGCTGTGATTTTTACTAGAAATGAGTTGAATTATTTCCTAAGTAATTTGGAGACTTTTGGTTACTGTGAAAGTGATGCAAGTACTATTTTGTTTCCTCTTCAGTTACTTTTACCATTTCAGAAATATCTTGAAATTGCAATATTTTTGATTCACCATTTACGTGAGAGGAAATTAAAGGTGTTCTTCCAGCCAGTTATGTTGCATTATGTATTGTTTTATTCATTAAATTGGCCTTATCAACACTTGTTTATGGGTATAGTGAGTCAATTTTGGGAAGTGTTACCAAAAACTGGATTTTGTTTACTTCACAGGATAGTGAGTTTAATAAAAAATAAATCGTCTTCTAAGTTTTGTGATTATCATAACATTTTAAGAGATTTTTGGATTCAAAGTTCTCCATCTTTAAAAAGGTTTTTCTTTTGCTTGGAAGGAATAAATAAAAGAGATATTTTTAGTGTGTTTACTTACAAAGAGATGCATGATTATTTTATATCTGACCTTCGTTCAAATTTTGTACAGTTAGATTTCTCGTATATAATATGTGAGCTTTTTGATTCTCCATTTACGATTGAAGTTGAGCCAAAACTACAAAATTAAAATCCTGTATAAGATGGTTTGCCTGGAGAGAATGAGCATTTATATCCCAATAGGGGGATAATGCAAGTGATCTAAAGTTCTGATAGAAATACCTTTATGCTCAGCAATATGTGTGAAAAGGTTTCTAACTGTCTTTCCTATGTAGGTGGCATCACAGCCATCACACTTGTATTTAAATACTACTCATGAGTAGTAAGGTAAAGGGAGTTTATCTTTAAATTTAAAATAATTCCCAATTTTGCTTTCACTAGAAAATATTTGGAATTTAAATTTCATCAATTTTATGCCTAATTTCATAACTCATTTTCCCCATGAAAGGCAACTTCATATACAAAATATCCTTAGGAGCTAATTTTGCTGTAGATTTTTCTTCAAATTTGGCTGAAAGCAGTTTCCAAAAAAGTGGAGTCAATTATAAATTCTGGGAACCCATTCTTCAGAAATAATGTCTTCAGGAATTCCAGTTCCTTTGTGAAACTAATGTAAGATGAGGAAATTTTGTATCATCTATTAAAAAGCATTTTAATTTAGTTGATTCTAAAAATATAAGGAATGAAGGAATCAAATTTTGGCATCAATCTGGTAAAGGTTAATTTCCTAAAGACACTGGTGTTAAATTTGTTATTTTCCTTTCATATGTTGACATCAAGAAATGACAAAGAATTATTTTGCTCCACATCAGCAGTGAATTTAATATTTGGATGTTTTGCGTTGATATATTGCAAAAATTTAACATGTTCGTCGAATTCAAAAAGAAGAAAGGAGTCATCCACATACCTCCAGTAAAATATTGGTTTAAATTCTGCCAGACATTCAAGAAGCCAAATTTTTTCATAAAAACACATGAAGATATTGCTAAGAGTAGGACCCAAAGGACTCCCCATAGCAACATCAACTTGTTTATAATAAATTCCATTAAACAAAAATATAATATCTTTAGTTGATATATTAAGTAACTCCTTGAAGCTTTGTTTATCCAAGCCATGTATAGAGGTTGAATTTCTGAATAATGAATTTAAGACTATTTTTAAAGTTCCTTTTAGTGTCACATTAGTAAACAAACTTTGTACACTAAAACTTGCCATAAAATAATTACTGGAATTTGGAAACTGTTACTATTTAACTGATGAATGAAAATGTGTGGTTTACTGAATGTTCATTTTCAGTTAAATTTTCTAAAATAGGAATGAAAAATTTTGACATTTTGTAGTTTACAGTATCTGATAAGATTGGTCAAACAGGGCAGTCAGGTTTGTGTACTTTTGGAAGTCTATACAAAATTCCCGGCTTGGCTCAAGAGGAATAAAGAGAAGAGAATGTTGTTAGGGGTTAGAAATGAGTAGTATTTAGGAGGTTTTTTTTTTAGAATTTTTCTTGGATAATACTTATTATTTATATAATATATATATATATATATATATATATATATATATATATATATATATATATATATATATATATATATATATATATATATATATATATATATATATATATATATTATATTATATATATATTTGGGATGACCGAGGCTGGAATTTTGCCAGGGATGGGGCCGAGGTCTCCCAAATTTGGCTGGGGCTTGGGTTGCCTAAAATTTGTAAAGAGGTCAAAAGCACTGAAATTTTAGGTTAAGAAAATTAGATATAAATTTAATTGAGGTTTATTTAATTGTAAGGAAGGAGTAGAATAGTCAACATTCACTTAAATTAATGATTATATACATTTTCTCCGAATTTTTTTTTTTTTTTTTTTTTTTGTATAATGAAAGTTTTAAAAAAAAAAAAAAAAAAAAAATTTGAAATTTTTTTTTTTTTTTTTTTCTGATTCACAATAGTGATTTAAAAGGTTTACCTAGGTAAGACCCTAAGTAAAGTTTGAAAAAATGTAAGATATAAAATTATCTATATAACCTGTATTTATACATATCATTGCTATTTTATTGCTGTGTATCAAACTTGTAACATTTAGCTACATTATTTCAAAAGTATTATTTTGTTTATACTTTCAGTCAATATGGCTAAAAGATCAGCTTCAGCAGCATGGGAAGTACTTTACAATGTTTTAGGATAGGCTCGAAATAGCTAAATGTAACATCTGCAACCAGGAAATTAGAAGAGGACTTTGCCCAAAGTTAAAAATTTTCAACCAAATCTTTATGGGGGCATCAAAAATCAAAACAAAGATGAACATTCAGTAGTAAAAGAAGAGTGGTCAAAAGAAACAGAAAAGATTTGATTTAATATACCATTAATAAGTATAATTTTCCATTTTAACCCTAGCATGCTTATCCCAGTTTTTGCTGATTTTTAGGTTGGACCAGGGCCCCGGTTGGTCCATAATAGTATTTATAAATATATATGTACTCAAAAAGTTTATTATTATTAATTTGTTCCATTATTAATTATTCCATTATTATTGTTTATTATTAATTTTTTGTACTATAGATGGGAAAATGAAAAGCTTTTGAGTTGAAATGTGTTGACATTCCGAATCTACCAAAAATTATATACATATTTTTTTTCATGTTGAAAATTCATTTAATAATTGATTCACTAAATTAAAACTTGTATCATTTCTCATGATTAGATACAGAAATATTTATTTATTTATTTCACCAATTGGGATAAATAGGGAAGATTAAATTTCAGTATTTTTTATCACATAAATAGATGAATAAAACATTTTGGTATTCAATGAAAATGATTTTGGTATTTATAAAATGAAATAGATTCCTTACATTTTATTATTTTAAATTTTTTGTATTGATTTGAACAAGTAGGAAGCTTTCATATTATTAATCAGTGTAATGGATAAAACCTTCCTAGATCAGATTAGATACAACATTATCTCATACACTGATGGTGTTCAAGTCCAGGGGAGTGAAAAAGTATTTCCAGATTTTACTGGTAGAGGACCTACATCAATGAGCACAGTGTTTAGTTTAGGAACAGTTAAGGGGATGCGACTGTGTGAAAAGACTTATTCTATTTAAGGATTAATTTATATAATGTGTTAAATAATATTTTAACATATTTTATTCTTTATTTAGTTTGTTGTAGATAAATATCTTCCTGGAGATCTCATTGAGTTCAATGAATGATATTACATTCTGTTTTCATCTTTTATAATCAAAGTTGATGCTTTTATTACTATACTTTTAATTTTTTTTTTTTTTTTTTTCAGTTTACCAGATAAGATTTTATTTAAAGATCAAAACCTGTAGTATTTTATTACAATTAAAGAAAGTGATTTTGCTTTCAAATTCCTCAGATTGAGAAGAGGAGAGACTGAGCAAGTAAGTTAAAATTGTCAAAGTAATTATTTTAAATTTCAAATTTCAACAATTTAATTCTCATAAGTGAAATAAATTAAAATGATAATGAATTAATGACCAATTAACTTGAGTTAAAAGAAATGATAAACTTAACAAACAGAAAATTTTTTAAATTAACAGAATTACAGTTTTCTTTAGAAAAATAAAATAAAATTAAAGGCTTTGTAAATGTATGAATTTCTTTAAATAAATAACAGAAATGACTATATTAGTTTACAAATGACTAGATAACTTTATTGATAACTTTAATTAAAGGAAGTGATGTAAACAGAGTAAATATATATTATTGGAAGTTGTATAAATATTCAATAAAGTAATGGAAAAAAATCTTAATCAAAGGAAATTCAGGAGAGAAAAAGAAAACATCCAAGCAAAAACTTAATATTTGCTTATTATTGTTACTCTTCTTATCTCTGTTTTATAATTAATAAAGTTAATTTTCTTAAGTGATTCATAGGGAAATCTGATGCACTTTACCACTTATTTACTTAGGAAAGTGATAAAGTACTAAATCTTTAGTACTACTTACAAAATGTATAAAAATTAAACACTTAATATGTATTTTCTTAAGAATTTTAATAGCAATAATACATATATATATATATATATATATATATATATATATATATATATATATATATATATATATATATATATATATATATATATATATATATATATATATATATATATATATATATATATATATATATTTATATATATATATATATATATATATATATATATATATATATATATATATATATATATATATATATATATATATATATATATATATATATATATATATATATATATATATATATATATATATATATATATATATATATATATATATATATATATATATATATATATATATATATATATATATATATATATATATACTCGGTACTTATTAGAATCCATAAGAGGGTGCTTGGAACCCCTACTGGGGCTACATGGCATTTTGATGGGGGCTCCTGGGTTACAGGAGCAACCAACCAAGGTCAAGCAACACCAACATGGGCACAACAACTGTTGCGACAAATTTTTCTCTGTCTTATTATTGCAAAATCTTTAGGAATTCCGGTTCCTTTGTGAGACTAATGTAAGATGAGGATATTTTGTATCATCTATTAAAAAGCATTTTAATTTAGTTGAGTTTAAAAATATAAGGAATGAAGGAATCAATTTTTGGCATCAATCTGGTAAAGGTTGATTTCTTAAAGACACTAGTGTTAAATTTGTTTTCCTTTCATATGTTGATGTCAAGAAATGACAAAGAATTATTTTGCTCCATATCAGCAGTGAATTTAATATTTTGATTGTTTTGCATTGATATATTGCAAAAATTTAACATGTTAATCAGATTCAAAAAGAATTAAAGAGTCATCCAAATTTTTTCATAAAGATACATGAAGATATTGCTAAGAGTAGGACCAAAAGAACTCCACATAGCAACACTATCAACTTGTTTATAATAAATTCCATTAAACAAAAATATAATATCTTTAGTTGATATATTAAGTAACTCCTTAAAGCTTCGTTTATCCAAGCCATGTATAGTGGTTGAATTTCTGAATAATGAATTTAAGACAATTTCTAAAGTTCATTTTAGTGGCACATTAGTAAACAAACTTTGTACATCAAAACTTGCCATAAAATAATTACTGGCATTTGGAAACTCTACTATTTCACTGATGAATAAAAATGTGTCCTTTACTGAATGTTCATTTTCAGTTAAATTTTCTAAAATAGGAATGAAAAATTTTGACATTTTGTAGTTTACAGTATCTGATAAGATTGGTCAAACAGGGCAGTCAGGTTTGTGTAATTTTGAATGTCTATACAAAATTCCCAGCTTGGCTCAAGAGGAATAAAGAGAAGAGAATGTTGTTAGGGGTTAGAAATGACGTAGTATTTAGGAGTTGTTTTTTTTTATAGAATTTTTCTTGGATAATACTTATTATATTTCTTTTAGTATATTATATATATATATATATATATATATATATATATATATATATATATATATATATATATATATATATATATATATATATATATATATATATATATATATATATATATATATATATATATATATATATATATATATATATATATATATATATATATATATATATATATATATATATATATATATATATATATATATATATATATATATATATATATATATATATATATATATATATATATATATATATATATATATATATATATATATATATATATATATATATATATATATATATATATATATATATATATATATTGGGATTGACCGAGGCTGGAATTTTGACAGGGATGGGGCCGAGGTCTCCCAAATTTGGCTGGGGCTTGGGTTGCCTAAAATTTGTAAAGAGGTCAAAAGCACTGAAATTTTAGGTTAAGAAAATTAGATATAAATTTAATTGAGGTTTATTTACTTGTAAGGAAGGAGTAGAATAGTCAACATTCACTTAAATTAATGATTATATACATTTTCTCCGAATTTTTTTTTGAAAATTACAGATTTTGTATAATGAAAGTTTTAAAAAAGTAAAAAAAAATTCAAAATTTTTTTTTTTTTTTTTTTTTTCTGATTCACAATAGTGATTTAAAAGGTTTACCTAGGTAAGACCCTAAGGTAAAGTTTGAAAAAATGTAAGATATAAAATTATCTATATATATAACCTGTATTTATACATATCATTGCTATTTTATTGCTGTGTATCAAACTTGTAACATTTAGCTACATTATTTATTATTTTGTTTATACTTTCAGTCAATATGGCTAAAAGATCAGCTTCAGCAGCATGGGAATACTTTACAATGTTTTAGGATAGGCTCGAAATAGCTAAATGTAACATCTGCAACCAGGAAATTAGAAGAGGACTTTGCCCAAAGTTAAAAATTTTCAACCAAATCTTTATGGGGGCATCAAAAATCAAAACACAAAGATGAACATTCATTAGTAGAAGAAGAGTGGTCAAAAGAAACAGAAAAGATTTGATTTAATATACCATTAATAAGTATAATTTTCCATTTTAACCCTAGCATGCTTATCCCAGTTTTTGCTGATTTTTAGGTTGGACCAGGGCCCCGGTTGGTCCATAATAGTATCTATAAATATAATGTACTCAAAAAGTTTATTATTATTAATTTATTCCATAGAATTTTTTGTACTATAGATGGGAAAATGAAAAGCTTTTGAGTTGAAATGTGTTGACATTCCGAATCTACCAAAAATTATATACATATTTTTTTTCATGTTGAAAATTCATTTAATAATTGATTCACTAAATTAAAACTTGTATCATTTCTCATGATTAGATACAGAAATATTTATTTATTTATTTCACCAATTGGGATAAATAGGGAAGATTAAATTTCAGTATTTTTTATCACATAAATAGATGAATAAAACATTTTGGTATTCAATGAAAATGATTTTGGTATTTATAAAATGAAATAGATTCCTTACATTTTATTATTTTAAATTTTTTGTATTGATTTGAACAAGTAGGAAGCTTTCATATTATTAATCAGTGTAATGGATAAAACCTTCCTAGATCAGATTAGATACAACATTATCTCATACACTGATGGTGTTCAAGTCCAGGGGAGTGAAAAAGTATTTCGGATTTTAATGGTAGAGGACCTACATCAATGAGCACAGTGTTTAGTTTAGGAACAGTTAAGGGGATGCGACTGTGTGAAAAGACTTATTCTATTTAAGGATTAATTTATATAATGTGTTAAATAATATTTTAACAAATATTTTATTCTTTATTTAGTTTATTGTAGATAAATATCTTCCTGGAGATCTCATTGACCTTAATGAATGATATTAAGTTTTGTTTTCACCTACAATCAAAGTTGATGCTTATTATTACAATACTTTTAACTTTTTTTTTCCAGTTTTCCAGATAAGATTTTATTTAAAGATCAAAACCTGTAGTATTATATCACAATTAAAGAGAGAGATTTGGCCTTTCAAATTCCTCAGATTGAGAAGAGGAGAGACTGAGCAAGTAAGTTAAAATTGTCAAAGTAATTATTTTAAATTTCAAATTTCAACAATTTAATTCTCATAAGTGAAATAAATTAAAATGATAATGAATTAATGACCAATTAACTTGAGTTAAAAGAAATGATAAACTTAACAAACATAAAATTTTTTAAATTAACAGAATTACAGTTTTCTTTAGAAAAATAAAATAAAATTAAAGGCTTTGTAAATGTATGAATTTCTTTAAATAAATAACAGAAATGACTATATTAGTTTACAAATGAATAGATAACTTTATTGGTAACTTTAATTAAAGGAAGTGATGTAAACAGAGTAAATATATCTTATTGGAAGTTGTGTAAATATTCAATAAAGTAATGGAAAAAAATCTTAATCAAATGAAATTCAGGAGAGAAAAAGAAAACATCCAAGCAAAAAACTTAATATTTGCTTATTATTGTTACTCTTCTTATCTCTGTTTTATAATTAATAAAGTTAATTTTCTTAAGTGATTCATGGGGAAATCTGATGCACTTTACCACTTATTTACTTAGGAAAGTGATAAAGTCCAAAACTCCAAAATTGGTATCCTGTATAAGATGGTTTGCCTGGAGAGAATGAGCATTTATAGCCAAATAGGGGGATGATGCAAGTGATCTAAAGTTCTAAATGAAATACCTTTATGCTCAGCAATATGTGTGGAAAGGTTTCTAACTGTCTTTCCTATGTAGGTGGCATCACAGCCACCACACTTGTATTTAAATACTACTCATGAGTATGAAGGTTGAAGGTAAAGGGAGTTTATCTTTAAATTTAAAATAATTCCCAATTTTGCTTTCACTAGAAAATATTAATTTAAATTTGAACTGGGGAAAGCTAGTTTTCAAAAGTCCATCAATTTTATGCCTAATTTCATAACTCATTTTTCCCATGAAAGGCAACTTCATATACAAAATATCCTTAGGAGCTGTTAATTTTGCTGTAGATTTTTCTTCAAATTTGGCTGAAAGCAGTTTCCAAAAAAGTGGAGTCAATTATAAATTCTGGGAACCCATTCTTCAGAAATAATGTCTTCAGGAATTCCAGTTCCTTTGTGAGATTAACATAAGATGAGGATATTTTGTATCATCTATCAAAAAGCATTTTAATTAAGTTGATTTTAAAAATAGGAGGTATGAAGGACTCAAATTTGTCATCAATGCATAAAGATTAATTTCCTAAAGACACTGGTGTTAAATTTATTGTTTCCTTTACATATGTTGACGAAGAAATGACAAAGGATTATTTTGCTCCACATCAGCAATGAATTTAATAGATGTTGATATATTGCCAAAATTGTTAAATTTGTTTTCCTTTCATATGTTGATGTCAAGAAATGACAAAGAATTATTTTGCTCCACATCAGCAGTGAATTTAATATTTTGATGTTTTGCGTTGATATATTGACAAAAATTTAACATGTTTGTCAGATTCAAAAAGAAGAAAAGAGTCATCCACATACCTCCGGTAAAATATTGCTTTAAATTCTGCCAGACATTCATAAAGCCAAATTTTTTCATAAAAACACATGAAGATATTGCTAAGAGTAGGACCCAAAGAACTCCCCATAGCAACACTATCAACTTGTTTATAATAAATTCCATTAAACAAAAATATAATATCTTTAGTTGATATATTAAGTAACTCCTTAAAGCTTTGTTTATCCAAGCCATGTATAGTGGTTGAATTTCTGAATAATGAATTTAAGACAATTTCTAAAGTTCATTTTAGTGGCACATTAGTAAACAAACTTTGTACATCAAAACTTGCCATAAAATAATTACTGGCATTTGGAAACTCTACTATTTCACTGATGAATAAAAATGTGTCCTTTACTGAATGTTCATTTTCAGTTAAATTTTCTAAAATAGGAATGAAAAATTTTGACATTTTGTAGTTTACAGTATCTGATAAGATTTGTCAAACAGGGCAGTCAGGTTTGTGTACTTTTGAATGTCTATACAAAATTCCTGGCTTGGCTCAAGAGAAATAAAGAGAAGAGAATGTTGTTAGGGGTTAGAAATGACATAGTATTTAGGAGTGTTTTTTGTTTTAGAATTTTTCTTGGATAATACTTATTATATTTTTTTATATATATATATATATATATATATATATATATATAATATTGGGATTGACCGAGGCTGGAATTTTGCCAGGGATGGGGCCGAGGTCTCCCAAATTTGGCTGGGGCTTGGGTTGCCTAAAATTTGTAAAGAGGTCAAAAGCACTGAAATTTTAGGTTAAGAAAATTAGATATAAATTTAATTGAGGTTTATTTACTTGTAAGGAAGGAGTAGAATAGCCAACATTCACTTAAATTAATGGTTATATACATTTTCTCCGAATTTTTTTTGAAAATTACAGATTTTGTATAATGAAAGTTTTAAAAAATAAAAAAAAATTTGAAATTTTTTTTTTTCTGATTCACAATAGTGATTCAAAAGGTTTACCTAGGTAAGACCCTAAGGTAAAGTTTGAAAAAATGTAAGATATAAAATTATCAATATAACCTTTATTTATACATATCATTGCTATTTTATTGCTGTGTATCAAACTTGTAACATTTAGCTACATTATTTCAAAATTATTATTTTGTTTATACTTTTAGTCAATATGGCTAAAAGATCAGCTTCAGCAGTATGGGAGTACTTTACAATGTTTTAGGATAGGCTCGAAATAGCTAAATGTAACATCTGCAGCCAGGAAATTAGAAGAGGACATTGCCCAAAGTTAAAAAATTTTCAACCAAATCTTTATGGGGGCTTCAAAAATCAAAACACAAAGATGAACATTCAGTAGTAGAAGAAGAGTGGTCAAAAGAAACAGAAAAGATTTGATTTAATATACCATTAATAAGTATAATTTTCCATTTTAACCCTAGCATGCTTATTAGAGATTTACCGATAGTATCGGTTTTGGCAGTATCGGCCATTTTTTGGAGTATCGTATCGTATTGGCTAATATTTCCGATACTTGGCCGATACTCCGATACTTGAATTCGACTACTAAGTGATGTCTTTATCTTAAAGGAGTATATTATGTCATGTTTGAATAATAGTGTTTTTTATATTTTGTCTTTTCTGCTGATTAATTGAGGTCTCTTCTTTCATTATTTTTATTCTTTATATTGTAGCTAGTTAAAGAATCTTCTTGTAAATTGTAATCATGTTAAAACAAAAAGCGAGTAGCTAAACTTTGTTAATACTTACTGGAAAATGGAAATGGAATATTTTTTGAATAAACACAAACATAAAAAAGTTATTAGTATTATATTTGGTTCATCCGATCACCTTATCTCCGTATCTTATTCTGTTTCTTCAAGTCTTTTGCAAGAACGACCCTCGCCTTCGGCGAGGAGACGTTTGTGGCACTTCGGTGCTGCTAGCTGGTCTGACTTGCGGTTGTACTTCTCTGATTTCTCATGGAATGATTATTGCTTTCGTGGGAGGGATCCCTCGGAGTGTGCTGAGCGCATAACTGAGGTGATTCTCTCTGGCATGGAGGCGTACATTCATATTCTTTCCCTTCTACTAAACCTAACAAACCTTGGTTTAACTCTACTTGTTCTCGCGCTATCCGCCGCAGGGACGCTGCCTTCAGAGATTACCGTCGTCTTCAAACCCCTGAAACCCATTCAACTTATATTTCATCCCGGAATCGTGCAAAATCTATTCTTCGTGATACCAAAAACTTTTCTCCGTCGCAAATGCAATAATCTTTCTGGTTCCTCTTCCTCTCGCCCTTTCTGGCATTTTGCAAAAAATGTCAACTCTAACTTTGCTTCTTCCTCTTTCCCTCCTCTAATTTCTTCTGATGGTACAACTGCCATTTTACCTTCAACTAAAGCTGAACTCTTCGCTCAAACTTTTGCTTCTAACTCTACCTTAGACGATTCCGAAGCTATTCCTCCTCCTTCAACCCCCTCCAACTCATTTATGCCTAATATTATAATTTCTTCTAAAGATGTCATTTCTGATCTATCTCTGAGCTTAACACTAAGAAGGCGTATGGTCCTGATGGTATCCTCCTCCTTGTGCGAGCTTGCACCCTGCCTTGAAAAACTATTTCGTCTTTGTCTTTCTACTTCAACCTTCCCTTCTTGCTGGAAACGTGCGCTCATTCAGCCTGTGCCGAAGAAGGGGGACCCTTCTCAACCCTCTAACTATCGTCCAATTTCTTTAACCTCCGTTCTTTCTAAAGTTTTCGAATCTATCCTTAACAGGAAGATTTGGAAACATCTCAATTCTTCTAATCTTATCTCTGATCGCCAGTATGGCTTTCGTAAGAAACGCTCTACTGGTGATCTCTTTTCCCTTCTCTCTGACTCTTGGTCCTCCTCTCTTCGGCATTTCGGTGAATCTTTTGCTGTGGCGCTGGACATATCGAAAGGCTTTCGATAGAGTCTGGCACAAAGCTTTGATTTTCAAACTTCCCTCTTTCGGAATCTATCCTTCTCTCTGTGACCTTCTCTCTAATTTCCTTTCCGGTCGTTCTATAGCAGCTGTTGTAGACTGCCACCGTTCATCCTATAAATCTATTAATAGTGGTGTTCCTCAAGGATCTGTCCTATCCCCAACTCTTTTTCTAATTTTCATCAATGATCTTCTCTCTATTACTTCGTCTCCTATACACTCCTATGCCGATGACTTCACCCTTCATTATTCCTTTCAATTTGAAAGACGTCCCTCCCAACAACAGTTGATAGATTCAAGAAGGATGGACTTGGAGCAACTGACCTCTGATCTTTCTCGTATTTCAAATTGGGGCAGAGAAAACATGGTCGTTTTCAATGCCTCAAAAACTCAATTCCTCCATCTTTCTACTCGACACAATCTTCCACACAACTATGACATCTTCTTCGAAAACACTCAACTCAAACCTTCATCTGTTCTCAATATTCTCGGTGTTTCTTTTTCTCGTGATTTTTCTTGGAAAGATCACATTACTTCTCTCTCTAAACAAGCTTCTAAGAGGTTGGGTGTTCTGAGGCGCCTTCGTAGTTTTTTTACGCCATCCCAGTTGCTTCGCTCTGTATAAGGGTGTTGTTCGCCCCTGTATGGAGTACGCCTCGCATATCTGGGGTGGTTCCACACATACAGCTCTTCTTGAAAAGGTGGAGTCTAGGGCTTTTCGTCTTATCAACTCTCTTGCTCTTACTAACTCTCTCTAATCTCTTTCTTCCCGTCGAATTGTTGCGTCACTCTCTCTATACTATCGCTATTACAACGGACATTGCTCTTCTGAACTCTCACGTCGCATACCTCCTCCACTGAGAAGGGCTCGTGCTACACGACTTTCTACACAGTCTCATCCTTTCTCTGTCCAACTCTCCAACCCCAGACTTAACCGCTATGCTCACTCTTACATGTACTCTACTGGTAAAGTCTGGAACACACTCCCTTCTTCTATTTTCCCAACTTCCTTTGACTTGCACACTTTTAAACGCCGTGTATCGGGTCACGTCGGGCATTAGCGACCCGATTTCGTTTGCCCCCCAACTCTGGTAGATATTGGTAGGCCTCTGGCCTTTGCCTACCGAAGGAGACATGAAAAAAAAAAAGAAATTTTTTTCCTAAAAGATAATATTTAATTTATAAAATATACTTGGCACAACCAAATATGAAATACATGACTAAGTATTGGTTGCACAGTTAATGCAATTCTCA
>SEYY01008752.1:7500-37500 GCA_009176605.1 Armadillidium nasatum | reverse complement strand
ATCTGTTTTCCCAACTTCCTTTGACTTGCATACTTTTAAACGTCTGGTCACGTCGGCCATTAGCGACCAGATTTCTGATTGTTCCCCAACTGTTGTGGATATTGGTAGCCCTCCGGCCTTTGCCCACCAGAGGAGACATATACATATATATATATATATATATATATATATATATATATATATATAATATATATATATATATATATATATATATATATATATATATATATATATATATATATATATATATATATATATATATATATATATATATATATATATATATATATATATATATATATATATATATAATAATAATAAAGAGGTTCAATCCCCAATACAACAACAAAACTCAATTAAGAAGCAACAGTGATGAGAAAATATAGCTGAGTTTAGTTTTTTTTTTTTTTTTTCTCGTATTTTTATCAATAAATGCTGTGAAGTAAAAAAAAATATCAGTTTTAAAAAATGGAAAAAAAATCTTTGGACTACACTTTTGATTCATTTCTCGAATTATATTATATATATATATATATATATATATATATATATATATATATATATATATATATATATATATATATATATATATATATATATATATATATATATATATATATATATGTGTGTGTGTGTGTGTGTGTGTGTGTGTGTGTGTTTCATGACGAAATGAATACATCACTTTTTGTATATAAAATAACGCTATTAACACGAACACTAACTGCTCTTCTGAACTCTCTAGTCTCATAGTTCCTCCACTGAAGAACTTCGTTGAAGACACTTGTGACCCACGTTCTACAAAGTCTAATCCTTCCTCTGTTCAACTCTCAAACTTCTTAGGGCCTCTTACTTAACCGCAATGCTCAATCTTACAAGTACTCCAATCGTAAAGTCTGGAACAAACTCATTTCATCTATTTTTCCCATTTTCCTTGTACTTCCGAAAAGGCATGTCAGCCTTTAAATTGGTCTTGAGCACTGAATTTTATCCAACTCCTGTGGAATTTAGTAACCATCTGACCTAATTTGCTATATATATATATATATATATATATATATATATATATATATATATATATATATATATATATATATATATATATATATATATATATATATATATATATATATATATATATATATATATATATATATATATATATATATATATATATATATATATATATATATACCCTTGAAAAGGAGGAGACTAGGGCATTTTGTATTATCAACTCTTCCTCTCTCACCAATTCCCTCGAATATCTTTCAACCCGTCGATTTGTTGCATCACTGTCTTTTCTTCCCGTCAAATTGTTGCGTCACTCTCTCAATGCTATCGCTATTACAACGGACACTGATCTTCTGAACTCTCTCGTCGCATACCTCCTCCATTGAGAAAGATTTCGTGCAACAACGCCTTTCTACACAGTCTCATCTTTTCTCAGTCCAAATCTCCGAGCCCAGACTTGATCGTTAGGCTCAATCTACATGTACTCTACTGGTAAAATCTGAAACACACTCCCTCTATGCTTTAAAAACTTCCTTTGACTTGCACACTTTTAAACACAGTGCACAGTGTATCAGGACACGTCGGCCATTAATGACCATGTTTCCGGTATTTTCCCAACTTTGGTGGAAATCGGTAAGCCTTTGGCCTTTGGTCACCAGAGGAGATATATATTAATAATATAGTATATATATATATATATATATATATATATATATATATATATATATATATATATATATATATATATATATATATATATATATATATATATATATATATATATATATATATATATATATATATATATATCTTGACACCAGTTTTTACCTTGTCTTTCCCTCGTTGTTGGTGATAATTCCTTGATGGGAGCTAGTTAGCTTAATATTGTTCTTGAAACGAATTGTTTTGCGTTCGAAGAAAGCTCAGCTGTAGATAGTCGGGTATGGTGTTCTCAGTAGCAAGATTAGGTGGTTCGACCCCGGAGTAAATCTTTCTTTGTCTTCCAGAAATTGTTCTATAACTTCTTACTTATTTTTTGCGGTTATTGCAATATATATATATATATATATATATATATATATATATATATATTATATATATATATTATATATATATATATATATATATATATATATATATATATATATCCAAGGATGTGTGTATAAAAACCTTATCAGTTTGATTGAGTCAATATGCTTGACAAATAGATGAATGACCTTTAAAACGTAAAAGAATTATCGAGCTTCTTTGGGTTCAGCATTACCATGAGATTTAATTTAATTTAACCAATTTAATTCATTAAATGTTGAAAGCGTACAAGAATTAAAAAGTTTCTTTGAATATTTTGTAAGTAAACTTTTAAAGTTTTAATTAAAATATAAACATGTTTTTTGAAACAGTTTTTATCTCTCGACAAGTGTATGCTACCGTAACTTGTTCATCGAGACTTTTATGTCCCCTTTGAATCCGTTACTGATAAAAGTTTTCTATAGAAATTGACTAATATAATCGGTGTATCTTACTAATGACAGGAAAAGATTCCTTTTGGAGAAGATTGAAATGTCCTAGAGTTGTCTATTGAGACATTTTAATTCCCAATTTTGTAACTCCCAAAACTTAATATTTAAGAAAAAATATGACATAAAATCTCTCTTTACAAGTTTAAAAAAAAAAAAAAAAACATGTACGAAAACTTTTTACCCCCTACAATTTAATAAAATAATATCTTCTGAATTTTTCTAGAAGGAAAAAGAAATTTTTTTAAAGTTTATCTTGGAGAGAAAAAATCTTAACCCATATCACATCTGTGGACTTGTGGGTCAGGTTTGCTTCCTACTGTAATGTATAATTCATGGCGTTACTGGTGTAATTAAAGTCTATGGTAATTACAATAGACTTTATGGTAACTACTTACGTAGGCTGTGGTAATTAAATTCTTTAATCAAATTTGAGGGAATTTTTGCTTTAACTTCTTAAATTTTTATTAGATTTACATTAAATTTTCATAAAAGACCGTAAATGGGCGAGTTCTAGACCAAGATTTTGAGTTTTCCCATATCCGTTTCAAGTATTATTTGGTGAAAGAATTTGAATGTCAATATTTTGAAACATGATATGTAAGATTTAATTGTTTTGTGGTTTTGACTTGGTTTTGCAAGTAGCTTAGTTGACATTTGTTTATAATTTAGCTTAATAAATTGCATGATGCTTTTATAATTATGGAGTCTAGTTAATTTTGTACATGATGAAAATTTAAATCTAAAACAAGCAATGGGGTTTGCATATTTTTCACTGTGACGGTTTTGATAGGCCATGTCGCTTTGAACAGTCATTTTTTCTTATGTTCTTTTGAGTTTTAAGTACAAGTTATAGGTAGAAATAACATCAGGTGAAGAATTTTTGTTTTTATTGAAACTATAATGATAAAGTATATTGAAATTAATTAAATTAAGCCTAATGAAGCAAGTAAGACCACTATAAAAATACTAAAAACCTAAAAATTACTGAAGAAAAAACTATTTATGGTAAATGTGTTTTTCCCTATCAGCGTAATTTTTTCTTTGTATATCAAAATAACGCGAATTGTTTTGAAAAAAATTTTTTTTTTTTATTTTTTAATTGAGCCACAGAAAACGATTTTTAAACTAAACACACTAAAAATAAAAAAAAAATGATTAACTAGGGATGGAGCGATACCAAAATTTTTACCAATACTGATACCAAGACTTTCAAATTCACCGATACTGATACCTAAAAATTCACTGATACTGATACCTGAAAAAAAAATACCAATACCGATACTTCACTCCATCCCTGTATTAACTAAGAATAATAACTACCGTGATTTAACAACATATTTTATGGATTTAATGGTATACTTTCATTTGACTTTGTAGTACCAGGTTGCTGCATCACCATCAGATGAAATGGTACAAAATTTCATAGCTATTTCAGAGCTAAAAAGAATTTTTCTTTAAAAATTTGTTTATAATATATATATATTAAAACTATAAAGAAGAAATATAAAATAAATAAATTATACATATTAAATTTTTTAAAACAATATAATCTACATTATTATTGAGTTTTGATTGACGAGGCGCTCACTAGGTCAGGCTAACTTGCTGGCTATTAGGCATGACCTTTCATTCATACTCCCAACATGAAATTTTTAAGTACCATTATAAAAATGTTTATATATTATTCTCTTTATTTTATTTAAAACATTCTAATGTTTTAATTAATTAAGAATAGCTGAAGATTCCTTACTGTTTGCACCTCCCAGATGGGGAAAAAGTTAAATTCTCCCTTCAGTGTTCACAGGCTTTAATTTACTTACTATGACAGTTATCAAACCTATTTTTTATCCCTTCTTGTATTATTATTATTATTATTATTATTATTTCATTTTATTTTTTACAAGAACCATGTTTAGGCAATTGTTTTATGGTTTTGATTATTGCTAAATTCTCAAATGGCATTATTTTTTATCCTTAGAATAAATTTTATTTTCTTTTGTATACTTTTGAAACTTGTATTAATACAATTATTATTTATAAACCATATTTCCAAAGTCAAGAAATTACTTTGGGTATCTTTATTTCAGGTTAATAATTACTCAGTAAACTGTGAAAAATGTTTAAATATTTTGGTAGATTACCCAGAAGGGTCCATCAAGTACAATCGTATATCAGTACTTTTGAAAAATATTCAAAACATAAGCTTATAAACAATAATGCTACACCTCATTGGTTATATGAATATGTCCCTTTGAAATCTTTTGTAATGAAATACAGTAATACAAATTCTAAAATATGTTGGAAATGCAAATCACTGTCCCAGGGTAAAGTCTTTTGCCCAAATTGTAATATTCTTCAACCTTTGGATACTTCACTAAATTATTTTGAAATTCTTGGTATTGAGAAGTCATTTCAGCTGAATAAAAGTCAACTAATTAAGATATACAGAAATTTGCAAAGTATTTTTCATCCAGATAAATTTTCAATAAAATCAGAGGTGAGAATAAGATTATTCAAGTTGATTTTGTGGTGATATATTATGAATAAGATTTTATCGTTATTATTATTATTAAAATATTTTAAATGACACCTTCTATAAGTCATCTATTCTGTTAGTATTTTCATTTTAAACTTTATTTTAGGTCTGTTTTGCAGGAAGAACAAGCAATTGCATTGGACCATTCCTCAGCTATTAATAAAGCCTATAATACCCTTAATAATCCAGTTACAAGAGCGGAATACATGCTTGTGGAGGCAGGAGAACCAATTACTGAAGGGGAGGTAATCTTTAGCTATTTATGTAATGAGATTTACTTTCAAAAATTTTTTCAAGCTTTAGAGTAGGAATAAGGAGTAATTTAGCAGGTTTAACTTTCAAATGTTATTTAACATGATGTAAACCTATTGTCATTTATATATAATTTGTAAAGTAATAATGCTAGTTAGTATTAACATACTTTTGTGTATTTTTTATTTAATGTTAGTATTTTGAAGCAAACAATTATATTTTAATTGTAATTTGTGTAAAAGTTTTTTTTAATTTTTTTTATTTCTTTTTACTTTGTTAAATGTTTTTGTTTTTTTGCATTAGATTATTATGACAGTTTATTTTTCTTAGACTTCTTTGGAACATGAGTTTCTTATGGATATTATGGAGATCAATGAAAAATTAGCAGATGCGGATGATAAGGAAGTCGTGAAAGAAATAAGTGATAAAAATAATGCAATAATGGAAGGCTTAATAAGGTTAGTTGTTATCTTTCATTGTCTGTCAAATTTTTGAGTATGAGACATGGGGATTTAAATTTTGTTCATATAAGATTAGTTAACTTTTAAGTAATGCATCTATGATTTTTATTCATAATACTTAGTGTGATTGTTAATAATGGGATAACAAATAAAAGCAAATCATTTTTTCAAAATTTAGGGAAAGCAGATATGAGTGTTAGAGTAGTGGAAGAAGTAGGGATAACAAGCACAGTACTGATTTGAAGTTTGTTTCTAAAGATATGGAAGCAAATTTTGAAGTATAAATTTTAGAAATAGGATTTAAACTAAAAGGAGTGAAAAGCATTACATACATTTAGAGGTTTTACAGCAAACTTACAGGATTAATGAATATTTGGAGTAACTTCATTTTTAATTCAGTTGCCTCGAACAATTGGTGTATGTTAGATTCCATCATATCCATATGAGTTGATGATATGATTAGAAGAGAAAGAGTGTAATTTTTTATGGGGGTAAGGGGGTAAAGAAAATAAATAGAGGTGAAATTAGTTTTCATAGGAATCATATTAATAGAGGTTTAAATTAGTATTTATGCAAAGTATATTGGAAAATAAAAATAAAATGAAAGCTGGTGTTTTTGAGGGAAATGTGGAAAAGTAAATTATTAAAATGGAATGGAATGAAAGATAGAGAAGAATCTGAGATCAAAGAGGGAATAAAAATGGAGAACATAAGATTTAAAATAATATAAAATGTAGTAGTTTATAGGTGTAAAAGAGGTTATTTGGAATTTAAATTCAGTTATTAGGAATCATGAAAAGACTTGAGAATCTGTAAATATGTTACTCAACTAATATTTGGAAAGATCGTACTTAAAGGTTGATGAGGAACTGAGAGAGGTGCATGGTGAAAAGGGAAACAAATTCAAAGTAATTGAGAATTTAAAAAGAGTTGAAATTAGAAAAGTATTGAAAAATGAAAGTACATCAAATAATGATATATTGTGAACTTGTGTCAAGAGACGAGAAAAACCTTGAACATAAAAAGACAAAGCTACTACAAAGTAAAAAATAGCCCATTAAACACTGAATGGAATATAAAAACTTTCTTAAAAAATGCAAGAGAGAGTGTCCATTTAATAAGATAAATGCATGATCAGAAAATTAGAGGTACTGAAAGGAGATGGTTATAAGATCAGAGCTTTAAGATCTTATTACAATATACCAGAACAGTGAGATGAAAGAAACAGTTAGAAAGATATAGGTGCTGAAGATTAAAATAAAATAAAACACTGAATTTAGACGAAAGAACTCCCGTAATTTTAGAAATAAGTTGTTTAGAAATTCTGACACTATTTATTTATTTTTATTATTTTTATTATTTTTTGTATTATTATTATTATTATTATTATTATTATTATTATTATTATTATTATTATTATTATTATTATTATTTATTATTATTTATCCAGGAAAGCAGAGAAATATTTCGCAGATGAAGACATAAAGGAAGCTAAAAAAATCGTAGCCAAGTTAAAGTATTATAATAATATTTATGAAAAAGTGAAAGAATATGAAACAAAACATGGGATATATCAGTAATTTTTTTTTTTTTTTTTTTTTTTTTTTTTTTTTTTTTTTTTTTTTTTTTTTAATTCTTATATTTGTAGTTGATTTAATAAAGTTTTATTTTTGTTTTAAAATATCTACTATTATTATTACTACTGAAGTTTATATAGTTATATTAAATATTATTATTAATATTATTATAGTTAAAATTTATTTTTCTGTATTGAAATGTAGCTTTAAATTCTGAGGTTGCCATGGTTACCAGATTTCAGTATATTAGAAGTGCCTTCTATTAAATTTATTATTAGACTTATATTATTCATTTTTTATTGTTGACGTTTTAAAAGTTTAAAAAACTTGCCTGGATGATTTTCAGTAAACTACCTAAGGACCAAGGTGAATATTTCCTGTAATTTAAATATAAATTTTAATTTAAATATTAATTATTATTAATTTTATAAATTATATATTATATATATATATATATATATATATATATATATATATATATATATATATATATATATATATATATATATATATATATATATATATATATATATATATATATATATATAGCTATTTATTTTTTGTAGTTTTCGTCATTACCGTTCATCCTGAAGATCTATTTCTAGACTAGGAGACATCCCTGATGTGTTTTCCTCATGCTAGTAATGGCCGATTTCCTTTCCTTGAGAGCTAGGATATCCCTGTATATATATATATATATATATATATATATATATAATATATATATATATATATATATATATATATATATATATATATATATATATATTATATATATATTAGGGATGGAGTGAAGTATCGGTATCGGCATTTTATACCGGTATCGGCCTTTTCAGTATCTATTGTATCGGCAAAAAATTTGTATAGGAGTAAAGTATCGGTATCGGTAGTATATAGTATCGGCATATTTTAGGTATATCGGCTTCGGGGAATTTTTATATATATCGGTATCGGTAAAAATTTGGTATCGCTCCATCCCTAATATATATATATATATATATATATATATATATATATATATATATATATATATATATATATATATATATATATATATATATATATATATATATATATATATATATATATATATATATATATATATATATTCGAGAAACTATGAATTTTTACTTTGAGTACCTTCCATCTTAATATACTTGTACTGTAGTAATGAAATGAAAACTTCCAAGAGCACATTATAAACTTTTATGTTAGTGCACTTCCCGTTTTCTAGAGAACTTTGTAATGTAATATTATTATTATTTTATTATCATTATCAATTATTATTAGTAGGATTATTATTTATAGTAAATTCCTCAGTTCCTTGGAGAGGAGGAGTTCAGCAGTATTTGTTGCTTTGCTATATATATTTTTAATTTAAACTTTCACTGAGATTCTTGTAGAAATTTCCGACAAATATTTAGCTCTACGATTAGCCAATTGCAGTATTTTTAAATATATTTATTGTTAATATGCACAGGAAAGAAACGACTCTAAAAATAGTTTTAAAAAAAACGGTAATTACTTGCTCCACTGAATCACACTTTCCTGTTTTTGAAGTTCTCTTTCCTCGCGATGCTAGTAGTTGTCTTATATTTAAATCACAAATATACTTAAGTATGACGCACGGAGGCACGGTCACCATTGCTAATCCAAGTGCAAAGAAACGTTAAAAGGGAAAAGTTAAGTAAGCATATTCTATTTAATATTACCTTCAGTTACAAGGGAACCCTTCTAAGCTGCCATCTCTTTTTGACCAAGAGAACATTTTTTCCCCATTTAGAAATGACGCTCGAAGTAATGGCTATGTTGTATTTGGCAGATATGGCAGTCGGAAGCCATATTCTTCAGATGTCATTCTTGTTCCATACATCTTACAACCACACTTCGAACTTGGTAGACTTGTAATTGCTGATGTGCTTCATTCCATCAAAGATATCTTCATAATCGTTCTATTTACTAGGGATGCTGGTGACGTCGGATATTTCATAAGATAAATGCCCTGATGGGAGCTCGTTATCTTGAATTTTCTTAAATCAAACTTTTTTTTTTTTTGGCTTCGAGTATAGGTCAGCAGTAGAGAGAGTCGAGTATGTTGTGGTTCGACCCCTTTAGATGTGGGCTTTCTTTGTCGCTCCATATATATATATATATATATATATATATATATATATATATATATATATATATATATATATATATATATATATATATATATATATATATATATTATATAAATTTGTGGAGGTGGCACAAGAAATAAAGAAAATCCCAAAGCAGAAAATGCCAAGATAAATAGAAAATAAGAAAGAAGTCAGTCCTGAAAGGCAAATGTGTTATTTAAATATTATGAGATTGAAATAGGAAATTTTAAAGAAGGGGATAAGGAATCTTTGAAAGGTAATGAATTGTTAATTGAAATAGCAGGAGCAGCAGCTTTCCTGGTCGAAGAGAGACTATCAAATGAAGAACTAGAAAGTCTGTCGTCAGATGATGTAAATAGAGATAGTGGGGACGAGTTAGAGTCGATCCCGAAGGAATTAGTTGAAGATTCTCAGACCCGTAGAAATAGCAACATGTGACTGAATAAGGATGAGGAAGAATAGATGTTAAACAAGATAGCTAAATATCGAGATGAAGATAAAATAGGAATAGAATAAAGAAAAACGGTTAATTAATAAGAAAATAAATGACCGGATGAAAATGAATAAGTATGTTGGGCAAGTAAGCAGAGTCCTACCAAGATTGATTCCACCAACTATGAACTCACAGAGATTAATAGACTCTACCATGCAGCAGCAAGAGCCAGAGTGGAGACGATGGAAACAGGACTAATAGAAAAAGTGAGACAAATCGACAAAGAAGAAACAAAAAATCTCCATGGAAATATAGGCTAGAAAAACAGATAGAGAATCTGAGAGAAGAAATTGGATTATTAACCATTTTTTGAGAGATGAGAAATCAGGACACAAAAGGCAAATAATAAAGCTGAAAACATGCTTCATCGAGAGAGGGCTAGTAATGGAGACATTAACACATGCTTTGGTTAGAAGAAAATTATTACTAACAGCAGAAGAAAACAAATGGATATGAAACACTTGAAAAATAAAAAATGCAGAATAAAATGTTTAAATAAGACTAGGATAAATTTGACAGGATACTTAGGGAAAATCAGGTATCAGTGCAAAGCCTCTCTCGGAAAGAACAGTGTGAGAGGTTTTGGAAAAATATACATGAAAATGACATTCAACATAGAATAAACAAGATGGATGGGTAAAAGATCTGAAAAATAGCCCTGAAATTATAAATATTGCAGAGATGGCGTGTTCCCAGTAATAGAACGTTCAGAGATCAAGAATGTTGTTAAAAAGTTGAATAATTGGAAAGCACCCGGAATTGATAGTGTGCATAATGTTTGGTTAAAGAAAATCACTGCTCTAGTAGGCCCACTTACAGACAGTTTTAGCAGGATAATTGAGGGTACAGTGGAAATCCTGGAGTAGTTTACGTGGGAGAAACGATATTGCTACCAAAATCAGAGCAAATGGATATGATCCCAGTAAATATAGAGCAATAACTTACCTTCCAAAGGACACACAATATTGAATAAATTATTAACAATGAGAATACAGAAACATATAATCTGTAGCAATATATTAAATGAAAAACATAAAGGATGCAGTAAGGACTTATGGAACAAAGGAACAGTTACTAATAAATAAGATGGTTGTCAAAAACAGTAGAAGAGCACAAATAAAACTTGTGCATGACGGATAGATTGCCGCAAGGCCCATGACAGCGTCCCTCACTCATAACTTGAAGAAGTCATGAGGATCTATAAAATAAATACAAGGATAATAAATAGATTTCGTTTTCTTAGGGCTGTCAAGATGAATATAAATATGGAGTTATCTCTAAAAGAAATAATGTAATTAGGAAAATCTTAATTGTAATAAAAGAGGAATATTTCAGATTGACTTAGTATCTCCCATGTTGTTTGTATTGGCATCAAACCCCTTGAGCAACATATTAAGCAACCTTAAAGCAATAAAAAAAATTCATTTCTAAACATGGAAAGGAAGACTTTGCTACCCCAAAAAAAAATTATGGCTTCTATTCTATACGTTTAGGTTCATTACGACAGTACTTTTGCTCATATTCCATCTGAATGACAATTTAATGCAAAATCGATGTATATCTTTTGTCCAGAAAACTAGTTTTCTGGATATCATTCAATATGCCTTAGCCTGTAAATAGTGGCAAAATTATCAATTAAAAATAAAAGTAATATGGATCACCCACTTTCTTCCCAGCTAACGAGAAAATAAGAACTTTATCATGCAAAGCATTTCCTCATTAGGAGTCAGTACACTTTTATTATTCGCCCAGTGACAAACAATTCATTCCTTGTAAACTTTAATAGGAACTCCTCGCTCATAACTTTGCAAAGGAAATAAATCTAATTGCCTTGGCTGAATGGATATTTCAACAAATCCTCTCCTGTTTAATTTTTGCAAGCTTCGAACTGTAATAAATTAGGACTTCTGACAAAACCTTGTTTATTTTCACATTATTGCCTTTTAGAAGAGGTAAAATTATTTGCTATTTCTGGCTTCTTTCGCTACCCAATACTTTTTTGCAAAATTTATCTAATTTTAAAGACCGATTTTTTTGTTAAGCGGAACTATAATTTATATCTTATAACACAGTCAGATATTTTTAATTAGTTTTCCGTTGTTTTGTTTCTTTTTCTTTTAACTTTGGGCTTATGGAGGGTCATCTTCGTCATATTCCTTAAGTTTATTGACAGAAGCTATGTTGGAAACACTATTCTGTTAAATCGAAATTTCAGTTGCTGACCTAGAATTTTAGACATGACATTAGGTTGCTTCGGAAAGAGAGTAATCAACTTTGCATGTTAAGGAAAAATGCTAAGCGAATTGTTGCTCGCCCTTTGCAGCTCTAATTTTAATGAATAGCTGGAATCTAATTAGAAGTAGTTTGCAAACTTTCCATTCTCTTTCCTAATAGTATTCACTTGAAGTAGAATTTTTGCTCTAACCTGGAACTTTATACAATATATGTCAAATACGTAAATTCTGTCCTTTTGAAAAAAAAGAAAGAAAATATAATATATATTAAATTTGTACATATGCAGTGCCTAATATAGTATTCTAGTGAGATTACAACAGAAAATATTGAGTAATGTATGTAGGAAATTTGAATCAGAGTGATTACAACAGAAAATATTGAGTAATGTATGTAGGAAATTTGAATCAGAGTGAACTAATGCTTAATATTTATATTTCTGGTGAGGAGTGACATTTCTAAACATTTCGTTTCTTTTATCTAAATATTTTTGTAAAACTTGGATGAATAGAAGACATCTTAATAGTCGTGTTATAGTGGCCATATGTTTGTTAAAGAACAAAGAAAATTAGATTTAATTTTTATCTATTTGAAATTTTTGAATATGAAAAGTTAAAGTATATGTGCTAAGTATACTATAAAATGATAACTAGGAATTGGATGAAAAGAAATTTTATTAGATAAATAAGGATAATATTAGATGGTCGTAATTTTTTTTTTAATTCAGCATTCACACGTGTATTTTTGTCTTTCTTTTTTTCTGTTGATTCGAAGCAACAAACCAATGTCTTCCAAATGGACTATTATTATTATTTTTTATTCTTAAGTATATATATTTTCAACTAAATTTTTAACTGATTTTACCAAAGTTTCGATTGATATTTGTATATAATAATAGTTAAACCGACCAAAAAATAAAGTCTATTTGTAGACCTACCCTAGTTTAAATCGTACTTTGCATAATATATAGACTATATGCAATGTCAGACCACATTACTCAAAGGTTTGTCAGTACTATCTTCACAAAGTAAAAGTTAATGTAAATTCAAACAAAAAATACTAAAACTATAACTACAGTATATGTTAATTATACAATGCTTATTAAGTATAATCATTTATAGCATGCAGGTTAATATTAATAACCATCATCTCACCAAAAAAGTGGGTCATGATCAATGACATGTGGTTCCTAGATTGGTCTCATATTTATGTTACAAGTGAATCAACAACTTCCTGCAACAAACCATTAAAAAATTAACAGCCCAAGATATTTAAAATTAAAGATCTGATTGGTTTACTTTTATAAGCCTTAAACTCAAAGGGACAAAAGTACAATGACCCAAAAATAGTATTTACTGTCAAATCAAATCTTTACTGGTCTATTTTTTTTTTTTTATATCACAATATATGAAAGGGTATTTTATACAGCTCCTGGTTTACAAGGAACTGATTAATGATAATTCAGTGATAATTAAGATTAGTGATAATGATTAGTGATAATTAAGATTGAAGAAGCAAACAATTATAATGCATAATTTTAAGTTTGCTAACATTTAATTGAAACTTAGATGTTAATAGTAAGGTTATATTTGACTTTTACATTTTAACCCTGGTTGGTAACATTCATAATGCCTACTTTTAATATTGAGATTTTATACTAAATAATGATTCTTTGATTGGTAATGTTAAGGGTTTTATGATTATTAAAACCATGTGTATTAAATTTTTTTCAAATTTAAATATAAAATATTTAACTTTTTATATATTTATTGTTCAAGTAGATATTCTTTCTACTTATACTGAATTATTTACTCAAACTAATATTCTAAAATTTTATAGGTATATAAAATATTAGATATTTAGTATAAATTTGAAATGGATCCATTACAACTTCATCAACTTGATAAAATTGGTGAGTATTTAATTATTATTATATAAAACTAGTTATTTTAAAATAAAATTTCATGCAATAATGTCCTGGGAGGGATATAAATAAGAATATAGAGACAGTAAGAATCCACAAGGGCCTATCTTGTCATTTATAAAACATATGCAATATTCAAAATATATAACTAAAGCACACAGTAAATGGACTAAATATGTGATGGCAGCCAATCACTAAAAGGTTTGTCAGTCTAAATCATTCATAAGGTAAAAGCTAATATATATACTCCAATCACAAATACTAAAACTATAGCTATAGTATATGTTACTTATATATTGCAAGTCACTCAGTTAGACTATAATAGACTAAGCACTCTCTTTCTAATTTCTTACTTAATGTTAAAACAGTAATTTGATAATGTTTTAAGTATTTTACGCATGTTGTCAAATGTGTATTTTTTCCTAAACTATTTATAATTTTTATACTGTAACTTAGAAATAAATCTCACTAGTAAAATATAATATCTTAATATCTTTTTTTTTTATTTTGATTAGGAATGCTAAAAAAAAAAAAAAAAAAAAAATTTCTTGCTCTTCATCAACTAAACATTTTTATTTTTATGGGCATTGAACTGTTATATTATTTATTAGATGGTTGAGATTAGTGATGGTCAACTCCCTTAAGCTTCTGTATTAGTACTTACAGGTAAAAAAGAGATAGAAGGCCAGTGTTATGTCACAAAAATTTTAGGGATCTAGGAAGTTAAAATGCAAGTGACAGAATCCTAAAGATAGGTAGAAATGGAGCCACCCACAACCTGGATGTATGAACAGTACTTCACACAAGTAAATGTGCTGGGTGAAAAAGAATTCTGTAATAATATAAAATTTCTAAGAATTTATTGTTTATGTTGAGATGAAGAATGTTGCCAACATGTGAGTAAGATGGCAGAGCTCTTGAAAGAGAGAAGAATGTTGGGATAAATAATTGAGAGGGAGATGTAAAATCTCAGTTTTTAATAAGTGAAACTTTACTAAGTTGAAGTTACCCTACTAGGAAATCCTATTGTCGCAGAGATTCCCACTAACAATACTTTATCATGAGAAGCTGAGTAACAATTCCTCCCTTGCTATATCTGATAATACAGTCAACCGCAAGCAAACTTACTTACTTACTTCTTGGAGTAACAAACATTGAATTTTAATGCAGAATTCAGTGTATTAAAATTGAAGTAAATAAGGGGTTAATAGTTTTTTTTATATATCAGTCATTTTGAACATTTTATTTTTAAAACTTTTGCTTTTAAACTACAGGCCTGCTCAATTATATATGAATTCATTTATAAATTTATGATGTTTATTCATTTTTTTATTTCTATTGATTTGTTAATTATTCTTCAGATAGTAAAGATTCATTTGGAAATGCCTTCGTAGATGTTAAAGAAAATACTTCTGGCGGGACAAGACAGTTAAATGAAAGTTTCACTTCTGGATCTTGCACCCTACTGGAAGACATTGATACTCCATCTTCCTTTAATAGTAGTACAATTTGTGTTGAGAAAATTCTATCTATATCAGATGAGAGCTCTCAGGATTCAAAGGTATAATACTTTTCTGTAGCCATAAAAGTCTTTTATCTCATTTTAATTTAAAATAATGGTTCAATATTGTCTTTAACTCTATCACCATTTAAATTAATGTTAAAATTGAGTATATTCTTTTTTATGAGTTAGAATTTTAGAGTGTAATTTTATTATTTCAAATATCATTGTATGTTGTGCTTTAGTTATTAAATATTGCAATTGATAAATTTTTGTTTAGTAGAATTTTTATTATTATCATTATTGATCTAGTTACAAATAAAGTGTTATCTTAATTATCATAACTAGTATTTAGTTTATTGGTTTTTAGTTTGAAGTAACTTTATCTACTATAGTTTTGACTGGGAGAGCTTTGATAAACCCTGTGCTTTCTTTCTTTTTATTTTCTTATGTTCTTATGAGGAAAACTATAGGATTTTATTAATTCTTTTTTTGCAAATTGGGAAAAATGGAAATTTCATTAATACAGTTTAATATTTTTCCACTAAAATACCATTTAAAATTCTTATTAAAAACTTGATCAATTTCTCCCACTGAACTGTATGCCTCATATTAAAACTAAGTGGGGGAAAAAAATTATTTTAGTACTTCATATAAACCCCCCCCATTATATATATATGTATATATATATATATATATATATATATATATATATATATATATATATATATATATATATATATATATATATATATATATATATATATATATATATATATATATATATATATATATATATATATATATATATATATATATATATATATATATATATATATATATATATATATATATATATATATATATATATATATATATATATATATATATATATATATATATATATATATATTCTCCCCCACCTCTTAACTTTGTTGATGTTAAAGATTGAAATCTACATGTTTCTTCTCATTCAAGATTATTGTCTCTCCTATTAGTTTAATACTTTAATTTTTTCATAGGACAAAATAGTTGAAACCAATGAAGTTAGCGTGAATGACTTTTCACCAAGAACGTTGCTAGGCAACGACACATCTTATCTTTTGAAAGAATCTGAGAAAGTGTTGGAAGCTTTAAAAGGAAACAAAACAATATCTTGTAAAAAACAAGGTTCTCCAATTTCAAAATTAAATATTTTAGGTAAAAATTTTTTATATTTTTTTTTTCAAAATTTTTTTTTTTTTTTTTAAAATTAATAAAATTTTTCATAATTGTAATTATTAAATTATTAAATATTTAAAAAAAAAATTTTTTGTTTTTGTTTTTTTAGATCTTGATAATTTAAATGATAGTCTTTTGGCTGATTTTACACAATTCATGTGTAAAGAAAATGAATTACAGGTTAGTGTGTGTATATATATATATATATATATATATATATATATATATATATATATATATATATATATATATATATATATATATATATATTATATATATATATATATATATGTGTGTGTGTGTGTGTGTGGATTTCAGTTTTCATAATGCCAAACCATTTTCTTACTCAGCAGACATAATCCCTTCATCTCGAAATTGTATTATTAATATTATTTTTTTTATTTTATTTTATTTTTTTCACCCCAATTAAAATCTTAAACAATTACTCCCAATGAACTGTATCCCTCATATTGAAAATTTTCAGTTTGTAGTTAAAAAAAAAAAGAAAAAAAAAGTCTTTCTATGGAATTTACAGTCATGTTTATATCATTTTTGTTAATATGCGCGTGGTACATATGAAAGAAAATACGCCATATGTTCAGATTAATTCTGTATTTTAATTATATTTAATTTTTAAATCTGGTAAATTTCGCCTTAAGATAAGAGAACTTTATAATTAAATTTTTTTTTTTTTAAAATTTATGACATTTCATTGCGATCTTATATATAGTAAACTAAAAAAAAATTTTTTTTTTTTCTTTTAGGATCAAGATGGTCCATCTATGTCCACTCCTAAAAATTTTGATAAAAGTTGTATAAGTAATTTGACTGTAGATTGTAAAAGTAATTTAAATTTTAATGGGACGTTTCGAAGAAAGTCCTTTACAAAAAGACGAAAAAGTAGAGGTCCCCTTAGGGCTAAAATTTAATGGTACATTTGATAAAAGTCCTTATACAAAAAGAAAATCCTTTAAGGAATGAAGAAAAGTGGGATGTAACCTTGGAAACAGAAAAATCTAAGAAAGGAAATCAGAAAGTAATTAATACAACTTATGACAAAGAAACTAGCAAAGCTATCAAAGAGCCAGTTATGAATGTGACATTTGAAACAGGATCCCCAAAGAAGACCGAAGAACCTCTTAATAAAACATTTGAAGTAGTAGGCAATGGTTCCTTCATTATTGATGGACAGTGTACAACTCTTATGGACATGGAATCTAATGCTTTAAATACTGTATTGGGCAGTGCCTCAAATACCCCAGTCTCTCGTGGTATAAAGTCTTATCCTGATGTAAAAGTAAGTTTATATTTATATATATATATATATATATATATATATATATATATATATATATATATATATATATATATATATATATATATATATATATATATATATATATATATATATATATATATATATATATATATATATATATATATTATATATATATATATATATTATATTATATATATATATATATATATATATATATATATATATATATATATATATATATATATATATATATATATATATATATTTCGCCCTTCACGGGCAGAGCCCCATTCGAGGAGGAGCACTTTCTAGGAAGAAACTTCATAGGATTTGTATGAGGAATTGACCAGCTTCTTTAAAAGTCAATCACGTTTATAGAAATGAAGATAGTTTTATATTTTTTTTTTTTTTTTATTCGTCTTAGAAACTGGATAAGTCAACGTTAAAGAAAAGGCTTTCGTTGATAAATTATCAGTTGAAAGAGGACCTTACATCCACAATTACAGAAAGAAGTAGTCAGGCATCCACTGCAGGGAGTCGAGAGGAAAGTGATGAAAAGTCTTTGCCATCTTCTAAAGTAGATTCTCAAAATATATTAAGTAAGGTTTTACTTTTCCATTTTGCAATTTATATATATATATATATATATATATATATATATATATATATATATATATATATATATATATATATATATATATATATATATATATATATATATATATATATATATATATATATATATATATTAAAGACAACCAGTTTACCAAGGAACAGATCTTAAGTCGTCTAAGGAAGAACACTCAATCTTCTGGTGTCAGTGGACCTTTGAAAGCTGTTCCTATTGCAGCGATTTATAATACTAAAGGGCAAGTAAATCAGATTCAGGACATGGAAAAAGAGAGCTACCTCGACACCAACTGGTTTGAAACATTCTTATTGTTTTTATTATTAGTAGTAGTAGTGGTAGTACATTGGCGTCTTACTTCCCATTTTCTTTTAAAAAAGAAAAATTCTTGATAGTTATTTTATCGTATTTATTTTTTTCACAAAGTGACTGATTTTAATGTTTAGCATTTATTTCTTTGAGATTGTTCTGAAATTACATAAAATTTCTCCGGTGAAGTAGAAAAGGAAAGAAAATAATTTGAAAATTTGACTAATTCAGAGATTTCTCTGAATTTTTAATGATGGATTACAAGTTGTAGGTTTTAATTCACCAATTAATTTACTTATATTACTTAACAGTGAAACATTTAAAACTAGATTCAATTGTCAATGTACTTGCATTGTAAATTTGTTTCCAATTTTTAAGGTAATGGTTCTAGTATAAAATATTTTGTCTTTCTAATTTACAGTTAACATATAATAATTTAAACCGTGTCAGGTGTGTTTACATCCTTTTACACATGTTACACATCTATATTGTTGAGCTTTGTAAGTTTTGCACTGCCCTATTTTCTTATTTCACTCTGATATACACAGAAAGTGTGTAAACAGGTTTCCTATATCTTTACCTTCTAAAATGTATTTATCAATGTTTACAGCCAGTTATTCCATACTTTTTGCTTTTTATAATTTAATATCTTCACAAGAAGCTTTTATCATTTTTTCCAATGTATAAGTTCCCTTTAAGCTTTCACCATCTCATGGATTTGCCTGCTTCCATCCTCCATCCATCTTGTGAAGGAACAGAATTAAAAAGCTGACTTCTTGCCTGCCCTAAGTCGGTGATTTTTTTGCTGGGTTTCTTTCCATATAGGAATAAAAGAGTTAAAATGATGTGGATGCTGCTGCAAAACAATAACTGTTCAAACTTCTGCTCCCTCATCAGTACTTTTTAATATTAAATGTTTCTTTAAGTCAATTAAATGGGGAAACGAAACAGGATGCCTCGTTTAAGGCTTATCAAACTATAGCTTAATAAAGATTCTCTATCCTCAATCCTAAAAGTTTATGAAAAGAGATAGTTCTTTCTCATCTTTGTATAGTTTATGCCTCGTCACTCATAGGTGTGAGAAATTTGATAATTATTATATACTGGATGAAGGTCAACAGCACTAGAAGATTTGTTCTTCATATTTTTGTTTAATTTCTTTCTATTTCATACTAAAAGTCAAATGACCGACTATTCCATATCTTTTCAAATCTAACTAAATGCTTATTATATGATTCAATATTTCATTAATCTCAGTCGAATAAAATATTTCTTTGTAAGAAGTATTACTATATATATATATATATTTTTTTTGGTTTCTGCCTAATTTCTGCTCTGGCTGGAACTGAGAAATCCAGTTCTGGCTCATTCTAATATATAAATCAGGTATTGAAAAGACAAATGAAAATCAAGAAGGCAACAGTGGAGAAAAAGAAGAGAGACTCCCTTCATTACCTTCTTTTGGGTCAGTCAGCAGCATAGGTAAGTAATTTATGGAACGTAAACTATGAAATATCATTTGCTGTATGAAAGTTTTTAGGTTTATGCATGTATATATATATATATATATATATATATATATATATATATATATATATATATATATATATATATATATATATATATATATATATATATATATATATATATATATATATATATATATATATATATATATATATATAGGTACAGACGGAATAAATAGCAAAGATATTTGCATTGATGATTTTATGGGCACTCCTGAAGTATTTAGGTAATTATTTTTTAAAATTTTCCATTGAGGAAATTTAAATTTAATTGATGTTACTTTTAATGATTTTCCATATATATATATATATATATATATATATATATATATATATATATATATATATATATATATATATATATATATATATATATATATATATATATATATATATATATATATATATATATATATATATATATATATATATATATATATATATATATATATATATATATATATATATATATATATATATATATATATATATATATATATATAGGCATCGAAATAAATCGTTGGCGGCTCATGTTACTAGTACTCCTACAGTGATGACTTCAGATATAAAATTCGACACAGATCTTGGATTGGGTTCAGTTCCTACTCCTATTTTAGCTCCAAAAGCTTCTAGTTTAATAAAGTCCTTTAAAACTGAGAAGAGTAAGTATGTTTTTTTATTATTATTATTATTTCTTTAGTTTTGTAATTATTGCTCTTTGCTTTTGTATAATAAAATATTTTTTTTTTTTATATAATTTTTCAGAAATTTCCAATTTTTTTTAATTAGTAATAATTCTGTCATAGGCTAATCGTAATTCTGAAAATTTGTTTTTCACTGAGTTATGTTTATAGAACCGTTACTTAAGACAAAAGAAATTTCTGAAAAATTTTCTGGTATAAATAAAGAAAGGAAAAAAGTAAATAAATGTCATGGACGAGTTTTAGATTAATTACAAGAGAGTCTAAGCTATTAGATAAAAATTACTAAGATTCAAATTAGTAGCACGAGAAAAGACACCAATAGAGACAATAAGAGGGAACCGAACAGGGTTTGCTGTCTTAACTCTACGACATCTGAGTTTCAATAATAAACAAGAGATGAGCTCTAAAGGAAGCGCGATGGTAATGAACAGTGTTAATAAAAATAAATAAGTTAAGACAGCAAACTCTGTTCGGTTGCCTCTTATTGTCTCTATCCTCAATTTTCACCCAACACATTTTTCTAACTTGTATGTGAACAATGTTGTTGTCTATTCTTATTTACACTGTTGATTACCATCGCGCTTCCTCTAGAGCTCACCTCGAAGGCTGCGGATATTAATATATAGAGAGAAGACCCTACACCGAAATACTTTGACAATAATCCCATTGCGAAAACTATTTGAGTTCGCCAGTTTCCAGGTGATGAAAAAAGGAGATATTGAGGGTAAAACTTCGGATGCCTCCCATCCCGGCATCTGCGAAGCTGTATAACTTGCCACTTTTAGGAAGGTGAAAATGTTTAAATTATGACATAAAGGAGAAGGGATATATGCATTAAATAAGCCACTTTCAAAGATCGTGTGTAGTAATTTCATATTGATCTTTTTCCTCTTCCACATTCCTATTATTTGCTTGTTAAGTATTGAAATAAATAAGGAAAAGATTATTGAAGAGTAACTTCGATGTTAAGCTATACTGGATGTTTACTATTTTGAAAGTATCCACCTGTAAGACTAATTAAAAGAAAATAGTTTTAGCTCTTCGTACAAAATGAAGTTAGTTTTTCCGTTCATAATACCAGTGAGGTTATAAGAACTTACTGCAAAGTTTTGATTTTTTTTTTTTTTTAGATTTCTAACCAGAACAACCTCATTTATCATATCCTCTATAAAAAAAAAAAACTCAGTATTTTCTTAACCTTCTCTTATCTTTGATGTTCTATTAATGATACTCTTCCTAGATATTGTTACTCTTGTTCCATTCCATTATAATCAGATATGATAGTATTGAAAGTTGAACTCTTATATATGACAATATTGAAGTTGAACTCTTCATAGAACGATTCTCATACCCTTAATACGTTTGTTGCCACTTACTAAGGTACTCATTATTTCTTGCCAACACCCCATTTACTTACTCAGTCGATAGTGTCCTGAGTATGAAAAATGCTTCACGCATTTGTATGGTTCTACTTGTGTAATTCTTTGTTGACGGTTTTCTTTTTTTTTTTTTTTTTTTTTTTTTTTTTTATTTTTTTTTTTTTTTTTTTTCCTCTCCCCCCTCCGAGTGTCCCAGTTTCTTTGGCTCCAATTTATTCTACCCTCTAAATTTTTGAATTTTTTTCCTTTAGAGAGTACTTGTGTAATGGTTTCCTTACATTCACACTTTCTGTACCCAAGTTTAGAATAATGTTCCTCATTCACACTTTCTCTAGCCAAGATTCTGCTAAATTTTCTTTTGAAAAATTTAATTAACAGAAAAATATTACTGGTTCATAAAAAGTTTTGATAATTGTGGTGGTGGCTAGCTTATTAAAAGAGTCTATGTTGAATGTATGCCGAAATAAGATATGCATATGTAAATTATCTATGAAGAGGCACAATTCAGGTGTTAAAAATTTTGTATTTCTTTGAACATTTTTTTTTTTTTTTAAAGAGAGGGAACTACTATTATCGTGTTTATTTGTGACGTTGATAGTACTAAGCGTAAAAATCTTATTTCAGATATAAATAATTCTTATGTATGCGAAGCTAAGAAAGAACGACTGGATATTGATGCAAAAGGAAGACTGAGTTTTGCAACTTCAAGCGAAGGCGGCTCGCCTGATTCTTTAAGAGAGGACAACAAGAGTGAAGATAAAGTTATAAACGTAATTAATAAGGAAGGAGTGTCGGTTTCATTAGATACTTCTAAGAATAAGACAACGATAAAAGGAAAAAATTATGATCAAATTTCAAAGCTAGAAACTTCTGATACAGCTGTTGAGAATTTAGAAACTGATATATGTCAAATACCTGTTAAAGAAAGTGGACTTTCTAGTTCTAGTCATTCTGCTGCTAATAAAGATTTAAAAGATATCGAATGTGGTACCGTCCTTACTTCAACAGCTAAAGAAGGAATAGAAGTACAAAAGAACGGATTTTCAAATTATATAAATGAGGCTGAAAGAAAATTTGAACCGTTAGATAATGTACCTGACAAAGTATGTTCTGAAAATGATCATATTTCGGCTGTGAAAGATTGTTCCTTGGAATTTACTGATTGTGCAATTGCCTTATCAAATAGTGATCGTATAAACTCAGTCAAAGATCCTGATATTATTATTTTACCAAATGCCAATGAAATGATAGCAGCATATGAAAAATTGTGTGAAGACGAGATTCATAATTTTACTAATGAAATAAAGTGTGAAGCGTCTACCACTGAAAAATCTGAAAAGAATCAGAAATGTCAGTCTGATGCAGGTAAAGCTGGAAATACAATAAATAAAACTTTAAAGTCGAAAGAAATTGTTAAAAGTACATCTCGAGCATCATTGTCCAAATTTCCCAATTCGGTAAATAAAGCTTTAAATCCTAGTAGTAAAGTTTTGTCTAAGCCTTTGTCATCTTCTAATAGACTCAGCCATCAGCCTTCCACTAAAGTAGAAAGAAAACCAACTCCATCTGTAACAAAATCTGCTAATAGTCGTCTAAGTACCCCGAGGTTTAGTGGTTCTCAACCTTTAAGACCCTCTGTAAAACCCCTAAATACAACTGAAAAGAATTCATCTGTTAAAAAAGAAGTCCCTCTTTCAAAACAAGATACACAAACTAAAATGAAACTACAACTTCCAAGACCAGCTCTGAAGCCCTTAAACACAAGAACTTTACCTAATCCAAAAATTGAAAAAAAGCTACCAAATTCAGTATCAAACAGGCCAAAACTTACTCCTAATTCAAGAACAACACCAACACCAACTCCAAATTCAAGAACAACACCAACACCAACTCCAAATTCAAGAACCACACCAACACCAACTCCAAAAACTGAAAATATTCAACAAAAGACCGTTCCTAATCAAAGCAAAATACCATCGAACAAAAGATCCAGTTTACCCACCTCAAGATTTACTTTTTCTTCGTCAAATAAAGAAAACGATTCCGTCAAGTCACATGTCCCTAAAAAGACCTTTATAGGGTCAGGTATTCGACCTCCGTCTACTAAAACTTGTATACCTCTTCCACGTACTGTCAGCAACAGATAGTTCCCATGGAATGATTCAGATATCGAAAATTATTTTTATATGCAATAATATTTAATTTTGTACCTCATATTACATTGTTATAGTAATAAGAATATATAAGTAATTACACAGTTAGTGAATCATTGTGTAAAATATTAAATTGTGATATGTGATATATATATATATATATATATATATATATATATATATATATATATATATATATATATATATATATATATATATATATATATATATATATATATATATATATATATATATATATATATATATATATATATATATATATATATATATATATATATATATTATATATATTATAATATTAATATATAAATAAATATTATATATATATATATATATATATAATATATATATATATATATATATATATATATATATATATATATATATATATATATATATATATATATATATATATATATATATATATATATATATATATATATATATATATATATATATATATATATATATATATATATATATATATATATATATATATATATATATATATATATATATAATATTTTTTTTTTTTTTTATTAATAAAAAATTATTATTATTATTAAATATATATATTTGAATACAATAAAATAAATCCTTAATTATTTTTCAATGACTTTTTATTATTATTAAGGAAAAACTATAGCTTTGCTTCGGCCTTAAGATTGAGTGGGTTCTTCCATAAGCGCTCGCGGTTTTTTTTTTTTTTTTCTCTCTCTCTCTCTCTCCTCCTCCTCCTCGTTGAAAAGGGTTCCCCTTGAGTAGTAATTAACTTGTAAAAATTTATTTATTATTATTATTATTTTATGGGGATTTTATCATAATTCGAATTTATATGGTACATAAAGTAATTTTCCTGGTAAGTCTGCTATGATTGAAATGAGTATTCCTCTTTGTTATTGGTCATGAAGCGAAGTTTTTTTTGTAGTTACGATAATTTACATGAAATGGAAATGAACACTACTCATTTGTACTGTAGAGTAATTGGAAAGAATTTCCTTCCTATTTGAAATGAGAGTGAAAAACATGTTGCATAGGTACCATCAACGATTCATTGACAGATGGTAAGGATGTGGTAATCAACAATTAATTGAAGGATTGTGTTTTTATAGGATTTTTATGCCTTAAATTAACAATGAAATTTTTAAAAAAAATTAGCTATGTTGTAATATGAATCGAAGTACTACAGTATTGCTAAAAAAAAAAAATTTAATTTTCGATGTTTGACATCTGTTTGGTTTACAGAAATCGAGTAGATATACTAATGGTTTCGTTTCCCTGAATTTTGTCAAGCGTTTTATGTCGAATGAAGGTGTTGGTTGAACCTTTATGAAATACTGCATATAGTTACATTTCAACAGTTACAAACCAACAACATATGATTGCAAACTCTTGAGAATGTCGGGGGAAACGCCTAAAATCGTCATGTAAAAATTCCAAAGCTTAATGAAGAAAAATAAGTTTTTAAAAATTAACTGTAGCGTTTTATTGGTTCACTTCACCTACTAAGTAAACCGCCATTTCTGTGTTTACCTTGAGGCACATCCAAATTTATGCAACTAAAATTCAGAATTTTCAATTTAGAAACAATCTGGGATGCTTAAAGCTTTTTTTTTTTTTTTTTTTTTTTTTTTTTTTTTTTTTTTTTTTTTTTTTTTTTTTTTTTCAGTAGTTATTCTTTACAAAAAAAATTTTTTTTTTATTCTGATCAAAATGCCATAAAAATTTTAATTTTCAAGGACTAATTTTAAATTTACCATTTTAAAAGTTTCATATAATTTTAATTAAGGAATAAATAACAACAATAAAAGCTTCAAATTGTACTTTCAAAAAACTTTTACTAAAAAAAGCTTTATATATTTTATATAATACAGTGGAGCTGCAATTAAAGTATCTGGTTCTCCTAGTCGGAAGCCTATTTATTTCCTGTTATATATATATATATATATATATATATATATATATATATATATATATATATATATATATATATATATATATATATATATATATATATATTAAATATATATATATATATATAATATATATATATATATATATATATATATATATATATATATATTATATATATATATATATATATATATATATATTATATATATATATATATATATATATATATATATATATATATATATATATATATATATATATATATATATATATATATATATATATATATATATATATATATATATATATATATATATATATATATATATATATATATATATATATATATATATATATATATATATATATATATATATATATATATATATATATATATATATATATATATAATATATATTATATATATATATATATATATATATATATATATATATATATATATATATATATATATATATATATATATATATATATATATATATATATATATATATATATATATATATATATAATATATATATATATATATATATATATATATATATATATATATATATATATATATATATATATATATAAATATATATAAAATATTTATAAAATTATAAATATATAAAATAATATATAATATAATATATATATAATATATATATATATATATATATATATATATATATATATATATATATATATATATATATATATATATATATATATATATATATATATATATATATATATATATATATATATATATATATATATATATATAGGTGCTCTTCCAATATGTGATCCACCAACAAGTTTTCATTCTAATTTGTGAGAACCAGAATTCGCCAGGTTAGGCTAATTTGCTGGCCATCAGAGTAGATTTCCCCATAAGTCCAGATTAGGTTAAGTCGAACTAGTTTGTTAGATTTAACAATTTGTTAGCTAGCTCTAACAAACTAGTTTGACTTAACCTAACCTATATATATATATATATATATATATATATATATATATATATATATATATATATATATATATATATATATATATATATATATATATATATATATATAATATATATATATATATATATATATATATATATATATATACTGACCTTGTTAATCAATTTCATGACGTGGTCTGTGACTAAAAATCACCCATTCTTTGACATTTTTTTTTTTTATTATTATTATTATACAATTTAAATCTTCAAAGTTGTAACAAATAATCTAGAATATTAATTAATAAAAAAAGAAACACTTTAATTACATAAGGACACATTGCAAACTGACAAAAGCGAAGAAAATGGAATTCATCTTGATTTTAATTATTCTCAAGGAAAGCTGTAGCAATATATTATTTATTTTTAGGAGGAGGGTAATTAATAACTATCCTCAAGGAAAGCTGCAGTAGCTAGACATCTATTTTTTAGAAGGATTGTTTTAATATCCTCAAGGAAAAACTGTAGCCAGATATTTTCTATTTTTCAGAAGAGGGTTATTATGATTACCCTCAAGGAAAACTGCAGATATATGGCAGGAAATTTTTATTTAGGAGAATATGGTTATTTTATTTATCTTTGAGGAAGATAGTTTTTATATTTGTGTAGAGTGAGAGTTGTTTTAATTACCGTCGAGGAAAGCTGTAGCTAGATATTTCCTATATTCGGAGATATAAAATAGACAATTTTAGTTTACTCTCAAGGGAAGCTGTAACTGGATATTTATTTTTAGATCAAGAGTATTTAAAATATTAAGAGACTATGTATGTACTTTTCCACCCCCCCCTCCCCCTACTATTAAAGCTTCTTTTACCATTTATTATATAAGGTGCTCGGAGCTAAGTTACGTCAAGTCTAATTTTCACAATTTTGACAGATGTTGGACCAAAGTAATTGGTGCTGATGGAATCTTGAATTGAGCCAGTAGATATTGTTTGAAACACCTTATATTAACTGGAATTAAAGTTTAAACTCCATTTAATGTGAGAGAAACTCGATACAAATTTTTTACTGTAAATTAAATACAGACTTTTTGCTCCTAATCTCTAAGCGTCTCACATATATCATTATTATTCTGAGGCTTAGGGGTCACATTCCCCTGGATAGAGCCATCATTATCTTTATCATTATGCACTTAAACATTCTAACAATAAACTTTAAAATATAACATTTATTTTTAACAAGATTTTGCATAATTCAACAATTACTTTAAAAAACTATAAAATTCAATAATTAACCTTTTATATAAATTCTAATTTTGCTTGTAGTCAATTTTAAAAACAAATATATTTGATTTAGCCCTCTAAAAAATATATGTATATATATATAAATAATAAATACTCAACTATTTCATTTAAATAGTACTTACAAACTACCATCAGCTATTAAATCCCTGATAAGACTCATAACCCTATCCTCTCTTTCCGGATCTCCCAAAGCGATATCAACACTTCCAATCATGACAAGAGCCCCAAAGATTTTACCATCTTTTAAATCGAGTTTTAGATCATCGTATGTGTACGTTATATCTTTATCTTTCATACCAAGTTTTCGAAGACGTTTCAAAAGTGAATTCCAGTAAGCGTTAACAATGCTATCTTCGTGATCTCTTCTAATCTGTGGGTTTAAAGATGTTGTTATAAGCATTCCTAAGTCAACGGTTGGTTTGCCTTGCATAATCATTTGCCAGTCTATAACGCAACACTTGGTGTCGTTCCCTTCATTCTTAAACATTAAATTATTGGACCAAAAATCACAGTGTACGAGTGTGTTCATCTTATCTGAAGGAGAGAGTACTCTCTCGAATATATCTTTAGAACGGTTTCCAGAATACTCTTGTAAGCATTTTTTAATGGTGAGATATTCCTGATTCTTATCCAGATATTTCAGTAACAGGAGAAGACCCTTTTCGAATAATGCATGAAAAGCTTCTTCAGCTTTTTCCCTTCTCAATAAATAAGGAAATTTTTTACACAGTTCTTCCTTCGTTTCCCTCTGGTACATAATTGAAGCTGAATGTATGTGGGCCAAACAATCAACAGCGACCTCTGCTTGTCGGATAGTTAATCCTTTATTCAAATTTTGATGCGAGTATCCTTTATTACGTAAATCTTCCATAACTAAAATAGATTCTGCATCTTCTTTATATAGAGCATGGTAATGCTTGGGAATGGGCAGAGGCTGGAAATCTTTGTCCAAAAGG
>SEYY01008751.1:30000-52500 GCA_009176605.1 Armadillidium nasatum | reverse complement strand
TATATATATATATATATATATATATATATATATATATATATATATATATATATATATATATATATATATATATATATATATATATATATATATATATATATATATATATATATATATATATATATATATATATATATATATATATATATATATATATATATATATATATAATTAAATAAATTTAAACAATTGAAAAATCAATTTCAACGTATACAAAAGAAATTTTTTTGAAACGAAGTGAGTACCGTAGCTCGGTTAACATGGTTCTCGATTTGGTAAGCATCAACAAAAACTACAACGGTTCGAATACCCGTCAGCTGATGTACGAAAACAGAGGTTAGTGTATTAATAACTCAATAGATTGAGTAGAAATGAAAGGATAGTCCCGTGGTATTTCGTACAGATGGTGAAGCGTTGCAATATGTGTAACTAAATTTTTACTTTTATTCGAATAAAATAGAAAGGCGTTTGGTGTCATTATATTTTTTATATAGAGGAAAAACACCGGTCTAATTCCTTCTATATATAGCGGACAAAAAAAGCGTTTTTTGCCGCTCTATTAGAAAGGAATTAGAAAGGTTTGTTTTTACAGTATATATATATATATATATATATATATATATATATATATATATATATATATATATATATATATATATATATATATATATATATATATATATATATATATATATATATATATATATATATATATATATATATATATATATATATATATATATATATATATATATATATATATATATATATATATATATATATATATATATATATATATATATATATATATATATATATATATATATATATATATATATATATATATATATATATATATGAAGTCATATTAGATTAAGTTAAGCAATAACTTATTTTCTTGAAAACTAAAATTGAAAAAATAAATAATTTTTGATAAGTTCTTCATGACAATTGCACCTGTTACTTGTTAACAGTTGTTTTACTATCATAAGATTTAATGATGGAGTGTTTAAGAGGTAGAAGATGAACCTTCCAACTTTACGGGACTTATCACACGCATGTAAAATAATATGATAATAATAGAGAAATAAATATATATATATATATATATATATATATATATATATATATATATATATATATATATATATATATATATATATATATATATGTAACCGACTCAACTCCTCACCCCCCTTGTGCCAAACAGAATCTGTATTTAAGTCGGCATTCTATTGCTTAATTAGAATTGCGTGCTGTTTATAGGATTATTCATTGTGAAACAAGAGCCTTGTTATAACCCTTGACGATACTACTTGTTAGTTAATTTAGTTGAGGCTTTGAATTAAGATAACAATGAAAATAAGTGCAATAATAATGTTTCATAAATGCCACGTAGTTAAATCAACCAATAAGAGGACGCAAAGCCCTCTGGTGAAATAAAATGCTTTCAAAAGAGCGGGAAGAAAGGAGAATCAGTTGGGCGGCAGACAGAGCCGGGTAGAGAATCGCTTCTTGTAAATTTTCAGGCGAGTCCAACAAACATCTAATTAAAAACCGAAATTATCGATCACAACTAATTTACATTGAAGATCATAAAAGTGCTCAATCCTGTGTTATAAAATATATTGTGCTTTATTTGGATTACAACAATTATTTTGCTTAAGGCATTTGTTGCCTTTCATTTATCATTTCATTTTGCATCTGGCATCTTAATAAAGGAATACTAAATATATTAATTGTTTGGGTTTAATTAACCTATAACATATATATATATATATATATATATATATATATATATATATATATATATATATATATATATATATATATATATATATATATATATATATATATATAATTTAGAATGGTCCAAGCTTATATAGTAAAAAAAAAATCTTTGACTTTTCTATCGGTCCATTGGCCAAAAGTTTGCACATTAGTAAAAAAATTATCCCCTAAAAGTCTCAGCTCGATCGAAAGTGGTTAACCCGTCCCGCATTTGGCCTAAAGTTTGGGAAAATTGCATTTTTTGACCAAAATTTGCACATTTCTAGCGTTTGCTGGACAACCGTAATAGGGAGGAAGGAAAATAAGAGCTCATTTTAAAGCTGATAATATTAGCTTTAAAGTGAGCACCTACTTTTTGCTCTAAGTATAATAGTTCAGCAGATATGCCTGAAATGTCAGGTCTATTTCAGGTCAGGTAGGCTAAATAAGGCATGTTTTTTGTTGTTTTTCTTTTTTATTGTTACCAAGATTTCGATCCAAAAGTGTATGAAAATAATTTTCAGTGTATTTTCAGTTGTTACCTAGTTTATAAATTTCCAACAGATATTTAATTTGTATTATTATGAATTTTTTTTTATTATTTTTTTTATAGTTATGGTGTCCCCGTCCACTTCAACCGGTGTTCGTGTTCGTGACCAAACCAAAATTTATTTAGTTGGATACCCTTCTCATCAAATAACAGGAAGTAAACTTCCATCAAATGGCCAAGTTTTAAAGTTAATATTTTACAATATGCGTCAAGTTGGTTTGAACTTCAGAGAAGCTGCGAACCTAACCTTAAGAGATTTCACATTATTCTGGGCGAAAGCTAAAATACCAACTCAAATGCCTAAACATGCCATCAATAGAGTGGAAGAATTGTATAAAAAATGGTCAAATATAGAAAAGAGCTCTTCACGGAAATCCAAAATTCAAGAAGAACGTGGACTTGCATTTAAATCTAAGCTAGAAGATCTATTTGACATCGCTACTGCAGATGCTGTATCACAAATGACTAAAACAGATATTCAATTTCTCGAATTACAACGACAGAAAGGACGTCCAGGCTGCATGGCTGGTGTTGATTTAAAGTTGGCAAGGCTTGAAGAAAGGAAAGCCAGATTGGAGGAAGCTAAGAGAAAAGAACAATCTACTACAGCAAACCCAAGAAAACGTAATTATTTTTTTAATAATTTTTAAATTATTTTTCATTATTATTATTACTCAAATACTCATCTTTTGTCTGTGACGAAGTTCAACTCTCTATCACAGAATGAACGAAAAAAGATTATCTCATTTAATACTAATTTTTTCCTCTATTCTCTTCCACAGATGAAGAACAAATAGAGCTTTATTCGAGCTCTGATTCAGAACTATCAGAAGAAGAACCAATGGACACATTATACTCTCCTGTTTTGAACAGTGAATATCTTCCGGAATCAGGAAACCAAGCTGATGTTGAGGCATGTGCTTCTGTCTCCAAAAGAAAAAGACAACGCAGTGGAACTCAAGTTGTCACTGAAAAACTATCCATGTTACTGAACAGATGCAACATTTTGGACAGGAACACCATGCTATTATTATTTGCAACAGCTGAGACGTTAGATGTTAACACTGAAGAAATAATTCTGAGCCGCAGCACTATTAGAAGACGTAGAAATTCATTCAGGCAACAAAGAGCAGATAAAATAAAAAATAAATTTCAAAATAAGAAATTGGAGGGAACAGTTGTACACTGGGATGGTAAGATGTTACCAAACACCCTCAAGAATGAAAATGTAGAGAGGTGGCCATTTTTGTGAGCAATGGAGAAGAGGAGCAGTTTTTAGGGGTACCAGCTTTAGAGAATAGTAGGATATTTCCAGTCAAAAGCTGTAGCTGAAAGTTTAAAAGACTGGGGGTTAGCGAAAAATGTAATAGCAATGTGTTTCGACACTACACCGTCAAACACGGGTCATGGTAAGGGAGCCTGTACTCTGCTGGAGAAAGCATTAGGAAAAGACCTGTTATATTTGGCCTGTCGCCATCATATTTTGGAGGTGATCCTAAAAGCACTTTTCGATTGCAAAATGGGGTTAACCACTGGTCCTCAACCAGAAATATTCAAGAGATTCCAGGTCTCTTGGTCTAATATAGACCAGACTCAGTACAAGGTAGAAATTGTGGACCAGATAATTCAACATACCCTATTAAAATATCAAGACGAAGTAGGGAGCTTTCTGCAAAGTCAGCTACAAGAACATCACCCAAGAGATGATTATCTTTAAACTACTCAACCTATGTTTGATTTTCATGAGAAAAGTCTCTCCGGAGAATGTACAATTTAGGGCTCCTGGAGCATTCAGTCACGCCCGATAGATGGCAAAAGCCATTTATTCATTTAAAATATTTTTGTTTCGAGAGCAGTTTCCATTAACAGAAGCAGAATGCAGCTCGTTGAGGGACATCAATTTATTTATTATTATATTATATGTTAAAATGTGTTTTACTGCTTCCAATGCTATCACAGCTCCAAACTATCAATTTATCAAAGATACATTAGAATACGGAGAAATTGACAGAGGTGTTTCGGAGAAAGTTTTACAGAAGTTCTTAAATCATTTATGGTACCTTAATTAACCCAGAGCACGTTAGTTTTGCTTTATTTGATAAGAATGTCTCGGAAGTATTAAAAAAGAAAATGGCAGAAAAGATTTTGTCTTATAAAGATGATGAAGTTTGTCAGAGGATTGTGCGTGTGAAAATAAACAATGAAATGGTGAAGAGAATATTTCAAGGAGAAGACCTGTCCTATTTCATAACTGAACAAACCCTGGGTTTTTTGAAAAAATGTAACATATCATTAAACTTTCTACATGGAGATCCCAGTGTCTGGAATGACAATTTAGAAAATCTGAAATGCTTTGGCCTGGTGGCACATTGAAAAGTTGTTAATAACACTGCAGAAGGGGGAGTTAAACTTATTTAAGATTTCAGCCAGACCCTTACACACGACGAAGATCAAAGACAATATCTCCTCCAGGTGGCATCGGAATGTCGCAATCTTTATCCCGACAAATCTAGGACAAATTTGTCGACAAGCTTTTAATGTTCTTTAAATCTTTAAACTTTTTTGTACTATTTCCTCTTTTCTAGGTTTTCTTTTGTAAGTTAACTAAAAATAAAATTATACTTGAACTTTTTTGGAAAGGACTGATGAAAATAATAATAAGGAATACATTTAATTATTTCGTTACTATTCTTTAGGTTTCAGGCTAAGAGCCAAGTAATCAAGTAATAATAGTATAAAAAAATGCCCTATTTAGCCTACCTGACCTGAAATAGACCTAAAATTTCAGGAATATCTGCTAAACTATTATCCCTAAAGCAAAAAGTAAGTGCTCATTTTAAAGCTAATAGTATCAGCTTTAAAAATGAGTACTTTCTTTTATATCTACCAATAACGGTTCTTCTGCAATAGCAAAAAATGCGAAATTTTTTGCCCAAAACGGCCATTTTTCTCCAAATAAAAGGACTAGACCTGGTGTTTCAAGTATATCTTCTCAACTCTTATACCTAGAGTAACAAACGAGTACTCGTTTAAAAGATAATAATACCATCATTAAAATGAGCCCTTATTTTCCTTCCTACCTATTACGGGTGTCCTGAAAAAAGCTAAAAATGGTCAAAATTTGGTGAAAAAATGCAATTTTTCCAAACTTCAGGCCAAATGCGGGACGGCTAAACAACCTTCGGTCAAGTTGAAACTTTTCGGTGATCATTTTCTTTCTAATCTGCACACTTTTGGTCCATGGCCCGTTAACATTTCGAACATTGACGATTCTGAACCAGCCTAATATATAATATATAAATATATATATATATATATATATATATATATATATATATATATATATATATATATATATATATATATATATATATATATATATATATATATATATATATATATATATATATTATTTTATATCTCCTCCGGTGGGAAAAGGCCAGAGGCCTACTATAATTCCACCGGAGTTGGAAAAGATCTATATCATGGTCGATGGAGGCCAAAGTGTCCAGATACACGGCGCTTGAAAGTATGTAAGTCAAAGGAAGTTGGGAAAACAGATGAAGGGAGTGTGTTCCAGACTTTACCAGTAGAGTATATGTAAGATTGAGCATAGCGGTTAAGTCTGGGGTCGGAGAGTTGGACAGAGAAATTATGAGACTGTGTAGAAAATCGTGTCGCACGAGCTCTTCTCAATGTAGGAGGTATGTGACGAGAGAGTTCAGAAGAGCAGTGTCTGTTGTAAAAGCAATAGTAAAGAGAGAGTGACGCAACAATTCGAGTGGCAGAAAGAGATTGAAGAGAGTTAGTAAGAGCAGGAGAGTTGATGAGACGAAATCCCTTACACTCCACCTTCTCTAGGAGAGCTGTGTGTGTGTGGAACCACCCCAGATGTGCGATGCATACTCCATACAGGGGCGAACAACATCCCTATACAGAGCAAGCAACTGTGGTGGCGTTAAGTAATTTTGAAGGTGCCTCAGAACACCCACCTCTTAGAAGCTGGTTTAGAAAGAGAAGTAATGTGATCTTTCCAAGAAAGATCACGAGAAAAAGAAACACCAAGAATATTAAGAACAGATGAAGGCTTGAGTTTCGTGTTTTCGAAGAAGATATCATTGTTGTGTGGAAGATTGTGTTGAGTGGAGAGATGAAGGAATTGAGTTTTTCAGGCGTTGAAAACAACCATGTTTTCTCTGCCCCAATTTGAAATAAGTGAAAGATCAGAGGTTAGTTACTCCAAGACTACCCTTCTCGATTCTATCAACTGCTGTTGGATGGGACGTTTTTCAAGCTGGAAGGAATAATGAAGGGTGGAGTCATTAGCATAGGAGTGAATAGGAGATGAGGTAATAGAGAGAAGGTCATTAATGAAAAGTAGAAAAAGTGTTGGGGATAGGACAGAACCCTGAGGAACACCACTATTAATAGATTTAAAGGAAGAACTGTGGCCGTCTACAACAGCTGCTATAGAACGACCGGAAAGGAAATTAGAGAAAGATCATAGAGAGAAGGATAGAAACCGAAAGAGGGAAGTTTAGAAATCAAAACTTTGTGCCAGAATCTATCGAAGGCTTTCGATATGTCCAGCACCACAGCAAAAGATTCACCGAAATGCCGAAGAGCGGAGGTCCAAGAGTCAGAGAGAAGGGAAAGAAGATCACCAGTACAGCGTTTCTTACGAAAGCCATACTGGCGATCTGAGATAAGATTAGAAGAATTGAGATGTTTCCAAATCTTACTGTTAAGGATAGATTCAAAAACTTTAGAGAGAACGGAGGTCAAAGAAATAGGACGGTAGTTTGAGGGTTGAGAGGGGTCCCCCTTCTTCGGTACAGGCTGAATGAGCGCACGTTTGCAGTAAGAAGGGAAGGTTGAAGTAGAAAGACATAGACGAAATAGTATACCAAGGAAGGGTGCAAACTTTGAAGCATAAGTTTTGAGAACCACAGGAAGGATACCATGAGTACCCTACGCCTTCCTAGTATTAAGCTCAGAGAGAGCAGAAATGATATCTTTAGAAGAAATTCTAATTTTAGGCATATTTGAGTTAGAGGGGGTTGAAGGAGGAGGAATAGCTCCGGAATCGCCTATGGTTGAATTAGAAGCAAAAGTTTGAGCGAAGAGTTCAGCTTTAGAAGAAGGTAAAACAGCAGTTGTGCCGTCGGAAGATATTAGAGGAGAGAAAGAGGAAGAATCAAAGTTAGAGTTGACATTTTTTGCAAAATGCCAGAAAGAACGTGAAGAGGAACCAGAAAGATTATTGCATTTTCTACGGATAAATGAGTTTTTAGTGTTACGAAGGATAGATTTTGCACGATTCCGGGATGAAATATAAGTAGCGTGAGTTTCTGGAGTTTGAAGACGACGGTAATCCCTGAAGGCAACATCCCTGAAGCAATTAAAAATAGTAATAATTTCAACAGAGACGGCGGTAACTACAAAATCGATAACATCATAAATGACTACTTAATGCAATCTGCATCATGCGATAACATCACGCACACCCTAGAAGAATGGAATAAAGAGAGATTACGAACAAACCAACCAATTCAACAATAACGATTTTGAAATGAAAAATAATACGTCACATTATTCTCAGACATACCCTGAAAGAGGTGGACTGACATAGTCCACGAAAGCTTGGATGTGTCTAGGATAATACCATCAATTAATATGTAACTATAAATAAAGTTGGTTTTAAATAATGTGTTTTATAATAGAAATAAAGTGATAATTAGGGAATAAGAATTTTTAAATAAATATTGAAGCACGAATAAAATTAGTGTTAAATAATAATAATAATAATAATAATAATATATATATATATATATATATATATATATATATATATTATATATATATATATATATATATTATATATATATATATATATATATATATATCATTTCCCGAGGAATGATTATTGCTTCCGTGGAAGGGGTCACTCGCAGTGTGCAGAACGCATTACCGAGGTGATTCTCTTTGGCATGGAGGAGTGCATTCCATTTTCTTTTACTTCTACTAATCATAACATCTTGGATTAACTCTGCTTGTTCTTGCGCTATCCTCCGAAAGGATGTTACTTTCAGGGATTACCATCGTCTTCAAACTCCAGAAACTCACACTTCGTAACACTAAAAACTCTTTTCTCTGCAGAAAATTTTATAACCTTTCTAGTTCCTCTTCTTCACGTTCTTTCTGGCATTTTGAAAAAAATGTCAACTCTAACTTTGATTCTTTCTCTTTTCCTCCTTTAATATCTCCCGACAGCACAACTGCTGCTGTACCTTCTTCTAAAGCTGAACTCTTCGCTCAAACTTTTGCCTCTAACTCAACCTTAGACAATTCCGGAGCTATTACTCCTCCCTCAATCCCATCTAACTTAATTATGCCCACAATTATAATATCTTATAAAGGTACCTGTATCATTTCTGCTCTCTCTGAGCTTAATACTAAGAAGGTGTATGGTCCCGATGGTATTCCTCCTGTGGTTCTCAAAACATGTGCTTCCGAGCTTGCACCATGCATTGGTAAACTATTTCGTATTTGTCTCTCTACTTCGACCTTCTCTTCTTGCTGGAAACATGCGCTCATTCAACCTGTGCCAAAGAAGGGGGACCCTTCTTAACTCTAAAAATACTCTTTGAACTCGGTTCTCTCTTAAGTTTTCGAATCTATCCTTAACAGGAGGATTTGGAAACATCTCAATTCTTCTAATCTTATTTCTGATCTTCAGTATGGTTTTCGTAAGAAACGCTCTACTAGTGATCTTCTTTCTATTCTCTCTGACTCTTGGTCCTCCACTCTTCGGCATTGTTGTGAATCTTTTGCAGTCGCACTGGACATATCAAAATACGATAGGGTCTGGCAGAATGCTTTGATTTCTAAACTTCCCTCTTTCGGTATATATTCTTCACTCTGTGATCTTCTCACTAATTTCCGTTCCGGCCGTTCAATAGCAGATGTTGTAGACGGTCACCGTTCTTCCTTTAATTAATGGTGGTGTTCCTCAGGGTTTTGTCCTTTCTCTAACACTTTTTCTGCTTTTCATTATTGATCTTCTCTCTATTACCTTATCTCCTATCCACTCCTATGCCGATGATTACACCCTTCATTACTCCTTCCAGTTTGAAAAACGCCCCACCCAACAGCAGTTGATAGACTCGAGAAGGGTAGTCTTGGAGCAACTACCCTCTGATCTTTCACGTATTTAAAATTCCGGCAGAGAAAACATGGTTGTTTTCAATGCCTCAAAAATTCAGTTTCTACATCTCTCAACTCGGCACAATCTTCCCCACAATTACGATGTATTCTTCGAAAACAAACAACTCAAACCTTCATCTGTTCTTAATATTCTTGGCGTATCTTTTTCTCGTAGTCTTTCTTTTAAAGATCACATTGCTTGTCTTTCTAAACAAGCTTCTAAGAGGTTAGGTGTTCTGAGGCGCCTTCAGAATTACTTCACGTCACCCCAGTTACTTGCTCTGTATAGGTGTGTTGTTCGCCCCTGTATGGAGTATGTTTCGCATATCTGGGGTGGTTCCTCTCATACAGCTCTCCTTAAGAAGGTGGAGTCTAATGTTTTTCGTCTCATCAACTCTTCTGCTCTTACTAACTCTCTCTAATCTCTTCTACCCGTAGAATTGCTGTGTCCCTCTCTCTTTACTTTCGCTATTTGCTCTTCTGAGCTCTCTTGTCGCATATTTCCTCCACTGAGAAGAGCTCCTGTGACACGCCTTTCTACACAGTCTCGTCCTTTCTCTGTTCAACTCTTCGATCCCAGATTTAACCGCTATGCTCAATCTTATATATTCTCTACTGGTAAAGTCTGGAACACACTCCCTTTATCTGTTTTCCCAACTTTCTTTGACTTTCATACTTTCAAGCGCCGTTTATCTGGACATGTTGGCCTCCTTCGATTAGGATAGGATTTTTCCAACTCTGGTGAAATTTGGCAGGATTCCGGCCTTTACTCACCAGAGGATATATATATATATATATATATATATATATATATATATATATATATATATATATATATATATATATATATATATATATATATATATATATATATATATATATATATATATATATATATATATATATATATATATAAGTAGTATGGATACCATATCGTATGCTAAAGGGGAAAAGGGAGGTTGAGGGAAAAAAAGGGTAAACGGTCGGCAGACCGTTTACCTGAGTGGAAAAGGTTTTGACCTTTAACCTTTTTTTAACCGCAAGGAACCTTTTTAATTATTTACCGTGGGAATATTTTTTAATAAAGATAAATAAACAAATAAATAAATAAATACGTAAATAAATAAATAAATAAAGATATAAATAAATAAATAAAGATAAAAAATAAATATATAATAAATAAATTTAAAAAAACTAAAATATAAAAATAAAAATAGAAATAAAAATAAAAAAAATAAAAAAATATAAAAATTTCAAAATAAAAAATAAATAATAAATAAATAAAAATAAATAATAAATAAAAAAAATGAAAAATAATAAAAAATTAAAATTGAAATAAAAATAAACAAATAAAAAGTAAAAACAGAAAAATAAATAATTAATAAAAATAAATAAATAAATAAATATTAAAAATTAAAAAATTAAAATTGAAATAAAAATAAAAAAATAAAAAGTAAAAAACAAAAAAATAAATAATAAATAAAAATAAATAAATAAATAAATATTAAAAATAAAAATAAATTAAAAAAAATTAAAAAATTAAAATTGAAATAAAAATAAAAAATAAAAAGTTAAAACAAAAAAATAAATAATAAATAAAAATAAATAAATAAATAAATATTAAAAATAAAAATAAATTAATAAAATAAATAAGAAATGAATTAAAATAAATAACAAACATTTAATAAACAAATAAAAATAAATATATATATATATATATATATATATATATATATATATATATATATATATATATATATATATATATATATATATATATATATATATATATATATATATATATATATATATATATATATATATATATATATATATATATATATAAATAAGCTTGATTCTTGTTAAGACACGTTTGTAGCCCCGCACCCACCCACCTTCCCATACATACACAGGTACCCGCCCCCACTCCCCGAACCAGTACCGTTCCTACGTGCCAGCTTTAGCCCGACTGTTAAAAATCAATCCCAAGGGATATTTTACGGGGTGGTATTTTTTAAATAAATAAATAACAAATAAATAAACAAATAAATATTAAATAAGTAAATAAATAAATATATAATATGTACTATATATATATATATATATATATATATATAATTATATATAATAGGTATATATATATATATATATATATATATATATATATATATATATATATATATATATATATATATATATATATATATATATATATATATTTAATGCCGTATGGGTCCACCATCATCCTACCCTACCGTTCCCATTTCCCTCCTTCACTTCATTGCCAGTAAGAACACACACACATACACCCACCTATATATATAATATATATATGTATATATATATATATATATATATATATATATATATATATATATATATATATATATATATATATATATATATATATATATATATATATATATATATATATATATATATATATATATATATATATATATATATATATATATATATATATATATATATATATATATATATATATATATATATATATATATATATATATTTATTTTATTTTATTTTATTTTACCCTTCACCCTTCCCACTCGCGTGGGGTGGTGCCCGTCACAGTTCGCTTACACCCACACATCTACACTCTATCTCCCCTCCCCCCTCACCACTGCCCTCCATCTCACTCTGTCCTCCTGCAACTCTCCTACCTTGGTCCACATTCAAACCTCTCCCCCCCAATATCTCCCTCACCCCATCCATCCACCTCATCTTCGGCCTTCCCCTCCCCCTTCCTCCCTCTACCTCGGATCTCATGACTCTACCCACCATCCTATTCTCATCCATTCTGCACATATGTCCAAACCATCTTAATACACCCTCTTCCGCTCTGGCCACTATTCCCCTCTTCCATCCGCACATCTCTCTCTCTCTCTCTCTCTCTCTCTCTCTTCTATATATATATATATATATATATATATATATATATATATATATATATATATATATATATATATATATATATATATATATATATATATATATATATATATATATATATATATATATATATATATATATATATATATATATATATATATATATATATATATATATATATATATATATATATATATATATTACCGGAGTTGGAGTCGAATAAAAAATAAGTAAATAAAGATATAATGAAAGCAATAAATATTTAAAAAAAGGGAAGACAAAAAAATAATAATAGAAATAAAAATAATTAAATAAATAAATAAATAAACAATAAATAAGTTAATAAATAAAAAATTTAAATATATTTGAAGTATGATAAATGGTTCATCAGCTCCTTACCTACCTATTATTATTACATTAACAAAGCCTGCTAAACATATGAAAAAACACCCATATTTGACTCTTAACATGGGTATAGGATGCTAAGTCTCGTAAGAACATAGCTTCATACTTTGCTAAGCCCATGTACAAGCACACACACATAAATACATTTCGAACACATACACACAAACTAATATTAAGTACATGATAGATATATATTCTCTAATACATTCACTTTAGCCGCAACTTTCTCTCTCTCAAGCACCAACAAACATAAACCTTCACCCATAAACTCAATTATTTGATATTTTGTCTGACTCTCTATCTGTCAACCAATATTTAACAAGAACTCAGACTTTATTTTCGTTTTACCTTTAAAATAAGCAAGAAATTTTTAATAAGTTAGCTATTCCTGCATTTTCAAGTTAACATATTTCAAATACGAGGCAAATATTTCATTTTAAACATGAAAAAACACCTATTTTCATGTATTGCTCTGTTACGATCTTTTCATGTTTAAAATAAAATATTTGCCTCGTACTATAGTTAATGTTAGTAAAAATACTGATCGTAGCAGAAAAATACATGAAAATAACTGTTTTTTCATGTTTAAAATGAAATATTTGCCTCGTATTTGAAATATGTTAACTATAAAATGCGGAAATAAGGGTGGATGATTATGCTTGGTTAGAATGTTGTTCAGGGTAAAACATTGTAAAAACATTAGGTATAAATGCGTGAGTCAATATGTGTCTTTTTGTATTTTTAATATATTAGTAAGGACATTACTATATCATAAAAGGTATGTTGAAAGCTAAATATATGGTAAAATATAGTTTATTAAATAAATAGGTTTAAGTAAAATTCTAAAAATTAGTTATAGATTTAATTAATATGAAAATCTTTGTTAAGTGTAAAAAGACTAAATATAAGGATGTCACGTATTGGTATAGGAAAAAACCCTATGAATAGTTTAGAAAGCATGAAAATGTGTTTCGGTGGTTATGTTTCGTTAATTGCTTTTGTTCTCTGAAGGTACATTACGTTAGTAAGTGTGTATGTAACATGCTATATCAGATGTTTGAATGAAAAAGAAGTAAAATGAAATATTTTTAAAGAAAAATGTTAATAAAATAAATAGTTTGAAGATCTAAACAGTGTAAGTTGGTTTGTAAAGAGACAAACGTTAAAAAATAGACGAAGAGTGAAAAAATACAAAGTTTATACGATATACTTGTATATAATATTGGTTCAACTCGAAAGTAAATGAAAAAGTTATTAGTTTGCTTACCCTTGATATTGATGATTTTGCATATATGTTGTCTAGAACTGCAAAAAGAGAATCCCGATGTTTGATGCTGTCCGGAAACCTTAGCATGAATGTTTATTTTGTTGACATATTGGCATCTAAAGCAAATTATTGTCAGTTAGTTTTAAAGAACCATAAGAAAATTGTTGAAATGTGAAAATACAAAGTTTTTATGAGTTAGTTATATTGAATGTTGTAACCATTCGAAAAGTAAATGAATAAGTTATTTTTGTGCTTAGCCTCGATATAGATAATGCTGCATACATGCTAACTAGATGTGAAAAATCGGGTATTCTTATGTTAATTAGATTTGGGATATTTGGGTATTCTTAAGTGTGATGCTGTTGGAAATCTTAGTATGAGTGTTTGTATTAATCAAGTAAAAGTATGCTCAGTAAATGAAATGTATATATGAAGGATGAGTTAAGATAAGTGTTGGTGAGGATGCGGTCTTTATCTTGAGAAATCGGCAAAATATTCATGGAAACAGGATAAAGGATATATAGCACATGAAGAGATATGAAGTTTATCATCTTTCGGTGCAAAGTATGTTGGATCTTGATATGGTTCGAGTGCAATGGGATCTAATATATAAGTCCACATAGATAATAATAATAATAATAATAATAATAATAATAATAATAATAATAATAATAATAATAATAATAATAATAATAATAATAAGTCCTTAAGAATAGGCATGAAGTTTTGACTCGGGACTGTGTATGTTCCATTCATCAATGTTAGTGTTAGGAAAAACGCTAAAAGTTACGGTGATATTACCTGGAAATTTAAAAGGGATATTGAATAAAAGGAATATAAATGATGATTAATGGGTTAACAACTGTTTTAGTATGAACCCTTCAATCAATGTCAGTAAAAGGTAGAAAATTCCGGTTCTAATTACCTGGAATGTGGTTTTTGTGAGGATGATATTATATTTCCATCAATCAATGTCAATAAAAAGGTATAAAGGTTAGCAAATATGTACCTGGAAATTTTAAAGGTACGTCATCTAAATGAAGTATATATGCAAATGACCGTCTGGGTTATGATGGTAAATGGTGTGAACAATGGTTTTATTAGGTTTTCATCAATCAATGCCAAGAAAAAAGCAAAAATGTCGGGACCTAATTTCCTGGGAAACTGTATTTATTGAGAAAGGTTTATATTCCCATCTATCAATGTCAAAAAAAGTAAAAAGTTTCGCAAATATTTCCCTGGCTTATGAAGAATGGAACGTTCATTAGCATTGTGTAATGTTTTATGATAAATCCCTCTGGTGATTGGCTGAATATGGAAAACCGGCGGGGCTAAGCCTTGTTTTTTGCTAATGCCCTATGCTGATCGGCTGAATATCATTAGTTTATGATCTGATGGCATGAAGTTCGGATGGACTCGGTTGGTCTCAAAGGAATATTGTGGTAAGTAAAGTAAAAATGTTATAATATTATATTGTAAAATTGTATATATTATAGGTTAATGTGCTTGCATTTGCTTTTAAAAGAAATTCGCTGGTACATTATTTCAAATTACTTATATAAAATACATAGTATTATATGAATGAATTGTTTTTGAAAAGTTAATTTTTGTTATATTTAGAGAAATTTGTTTAATATGCTTAGTAAATAACTTTTTTTTATTAAAAATTTCTAATTTATTTTAAAGGCTAAACGAAAACAAAGTCTGACTTCTTGATAAATACCGGTTGAGAGACAGAGAGACAGACAAACTGTCAAGTAATTGAGTTTATAGATTAATATTTATGTTTGTGCTTGAGAGAGAGAAACTTACAGCTAAAGTGAATGTATTAGAGAATGTATATCTATCATGCAATTATTATGAGTTTGATTGTGTGTATGTATGTATGTGTATGTTTTGAATGTATGTATGTGCATGTGCTTGGATGTATTTATGGATGTGTGAGTTTTTGTACATGTGCTTAGAAAAGTATGGGGCTGTGTCCTTTTGACTTAGCACTTTATACAAATCTTAAGAGTCAAATATAGGTGTTTCTACATATGTTTAACTGGTTTTGTTAATACAATAATAATAAGTTGATTAGGAGCTAATGTACTATTATGTCATACTTCAAATATACATAAATTATTTATTTATCTACTTATATATTATTTTATTTATTTTTATTTTTTTTTTATTTTTATAATTTTTACTTTTATTTTTTATTTTTATAAATTATTTTTATATTTTTTTATTTCTATTTATTTTTTTATTTGTATTTTTTTAAAAATTGTTTTAATTTTTTTTATTTTCAATTTATTTAAAAATATTATTTATTACTTTTATTATTCATTTATTTATTTTTTATCCGACTTCGACTCTGGTAATGTATGTATATGTGTGCATTCTCTTAATAGCTATGAAGTGGGAGAGGGATATGGGCAGGATAGGGAAGAGTAGAGTGATAGTGGACCAATACTATATATATATATATATATATATATATATATATATATATATATATATATATATATATATATATATATATATATCGTAAATACTGTAGAAATTATGATTAAATATTTTGAATTTTTCATCAATTGAAACATCGGCACTGTGCACAAATGAAAAATCTACTGTATTTATGTGGTTTAGAATCTTATTTTTACGGTCATCAGATGCGAGTCTATAAGATATTTTCTTTAGTTCTTTTGAAGTAGGTGGCGTTTCTAACATTAATACGCAAGGGTAGTGGTTTGAAATATCTGAGAACAATGCTTAGGATTTTGTTGAATCCCTTTTATTTAACCATATATGGTCGATTATTGTTGAGATTTGAAATGCATTTCGTCTTGCGATGCTTGTTATGTAATTTACAAAGCCTGTTGATGTCATGGTGTCATTTAGGGAATTTGTACGACATGGGGTAGTGACATTGCTGGATACGTCGATGTTAAAATCCCTAGCTATTAGTGAGATTCCGTTTTTCAGTGCGGTACTGCAGATTTCGTCGAGTGTATTTATAAAATTTGTTTTACTTCCTTGTGGTGGTCGGTATATTCCTAATAGGTTAAATTTCTTAGTTCCTTCATTGAAAGTCACTGCAAGTGCCTCTATATCTTTATTAACAATTGATAGTGTTACTTTTTCTTTAAGGCCTTTTTACATACCAGTATTCCACCTCCTCTTTTTTTCTTTGCGGTAAGCACTGAAGAGGTCATAACTTGCAAGGTCAAACAGATCTTTGCTATAATCATTCAAGTATGTTTCCGTAAGCACTATACAAGAGAAGTCAAAACTAAAGGAAGAGAGAAGGTTTGTAAAGTCCTCATGGTGTTTCGGAAAACTCCTGCTGATGAGACACATTAATTTGAAACACTCAGAGTCTTTATATAGATTGCCGAATTCATTGGATAGGAGGAGGGGACATATTTTAATGTTTGAATTGCCAGTTGAATTGTCATTGTAGTTATGAGGCATAGTGTACCTCATGCTTTTTAGATACTTGTATAAAATGTACTAAGATGTTGTATGTTAGGTTTGTGGAGAGTGTTTTGTGTTAGAATGCAAGAAATATTTCCTGATCAGGGGAAATATGGTCGATAGATATTTTTATTGATCAAGATTGTGAAGATTATATCTAGATTTATATAAAAGGAAGGGTGAATTGATCTCAAACAATGAGGTGTGCAGTGTAAAGTCAATTGCCCCTAGGATTGTATAGATAGTGGCTGAAACGTTCTATTTGAACTGAAGAGGGTAGAGAAAGAGAAAGAAATATAGAGATATAAGTGAGATTAAAAGAAAAAAAGATAGATAGAAAGAGAGAGAGAGAGAGTGAGGTTGGGTGGGAAGATGTAATTAATAGAGAGAGAGAAAAAAACGAAATTAAAGAAGAAAGAGACGGAAATCAAAATTAGGAGAGAGAGAGAGAGAGAGAGAGAGAGAGAGAGAGAGAGAGAGAGAGAGAGAGAGAGAGAGAGAGAGAGAGAGAGAGAGAGAGAGAGAGAGAGAGAGAGAGAGAGAGAGAGAGAATGAATGAATGAATGAAATCAGAATTAAAAGAGAGAAAGAGAAAACGGGATTACAAAGATAAGTGGGGATGGGAAATAAAGAACTGAATGCAAGGACGACAGGACTAGCTATCCGGCCTTGTCATTACTCTGTCAACGGCTTGTAAGTACTCCAGAACCAGCATTGGAAACCATAGCTCAGAGAAGCACAATCTTTTGAAGACCTCTGGGAAAGAGTGCTTAGAGGTTAGTTTGAAAACGATGCTGGTCCTACTGAAAGGGTAAAAACCCTACCTGAGAGTCTGGATAAGACTCATGGACCAGCATGGAGACCAACGAGCCGAAAAACATAATCTATTAGAGGGCTCTGGGAGAACTTCAACAAGCAGATGGGGTAAGATGCTGGTTCCACTGACAGGGTGAAAACCCTTCCTGGGATAGGAAGAAGAAGAAGAAGAAGGAGAGAGAGAGAGAGAGAGAGAGAGAGAGAGAGAGAGAGAGAGAGAAGAGAGAGAGAGAGAGAGAGAGAGAGAGAGAGAGAGAGAGAGAAGGAAATAAGAATTTAAAAAATAATGCTAATCGCAATGATAATAATAATAATTATAATTTGAATAATAATAACAATAATAATAACGATAATGAAAATAAAAAAAACAGTATTATCAATTATATATAATAATAAAAGCGAAAATAAATATATTAATAGCAAAAATAATAATAATAAAAATAATAATAATAATAATAATAATAATAATAATAATAATAATAATAATAATAATAATAATAATAATAATAATAATAATAATAATAATAAATAAATAATAATAGTAATTTTATTAACGACAGCAAACAAAACTGAAGTAAATGCTGGGTTTGAAATTAAAAAATTATGAGTGATATTAATGATGGTAGTAATTAAAATTACATAATTATCACACAACTTTAATAATCGATAGTAAAAACAGCAATAAACAGCATCGATAATAATAATAATAAAAAAGCAAAAACAATAATAATAAAAACAATACTTATATAATGATACTACTACTACTACTACTAATAATAATAAAATAATAATAATAAAAAATAATATTAGATAGATTGAAAAATTTATGATATCTTATTATTTTTAAGTTTTACTTACATAAACTTTATAAAAAAAATGAAAGCAAAAATAAAAATAAAAAATAAAAAAACAAACAAACATTCGGTGTTAATACAGCTATTGTATGCAATTCATGTGAAATATCAAAATAGTTGACAGAATTTGAATTGTCAAGAGAAAACTTTCAGAGGAAAAATTTTATCATAATAACAATAATATTAGAAATAATATTAGCAACAATAATAATAATAATAATAATAATAATAATAATAATAATAATAATAATAATAATAATAATAATAATAATAATAATAATAATAATAATTATAATGTTTATATTACTTTTTATTAACAATAATGTCAATTTTATTTCTATTAATATTTAAAAATGATGATAATTAATCTTTAATCTTTATTTATTTTTTCAGTTACAAATTTACATACACAAATATCGTGTAATTTAGGCCTTTTGATAATAAACTGAAATGTGCTTTTAAGGAGACGAATTCGTCCTTTGAGCCCATTAAAATTATTCATAATAACATATGTAATATAATTTTCCAAATTAAAAAAATTGTAAATTTTATAATAATTAATTTTATAAAATTAATAAAAAAAAAAAAAAAAAAATTTAAAATTTTTTAAAAAAAATAAAAAAAAAAAAAAAAAAAAAAAAAAAAAAAAAAAAAAAAAAAAAAAAAAAAAAAAAAAAAAAAATAATAATAAATAATAGTAATAATAATAATAATAATAATAATAATAATAATAATAATAATAATAATAATAATAATAATAATAATAATAATAATAATAATAATAATAATAATAATAATAATAATAATAAAAATAATAATAATAATAATAATAAATAATAATTATAGTAATACTACTACTACTAATAATAATAATAACAATATCGCAATAATAATAGTAATAGTAATAAAAACTAGCAATAATATATTCAATTATAATATTAGTATTAACATCAAAAATAATATTGACAATATTTATAGTAATTTGAATCGTAATAACTAAAAATTCGTAAAAATAATTATGATAACAAAATTTTTTATTTTGAGTAAGTGTGGAGCTAAGTAGTTAGGTTGGGTACTTTACTATTTTGACATCAAGTGATTTTTGACATGCTTACGAAAAGTGGGAAGTGTTGCTAATTCTTGAATGTTTTTTGGAAGATCATTCCATTTTTCAATGCCATTGTAAGGAAACTCAATCTCCGAAATTTGGTTAGTGTGTACTTTGATTTTACTTAGTGTATGTGAGCGTGCGCTGCGGAAATTAGATCTTTTTACATTTTAGTTATGCATTAATAAATAATAATAATAATAATAATAATAATAATAATAATAATAATAATAATAATAATAATAATAATAATAATAATAATAATAATAATAATAATAATAATAATAATAATAATAATAATAATAATAATAATAATAATAATAATAATAATAATAATAATAATAATAATAATAATAATAATAATAATAATAATAATAATAATAATAATAATAACAATAATAATAATTCAATTCAATTCAAAATTTTTATTCATTGAACGTACAGTCGTCAACAGAAGTTCGTTCCTATTAGGCTGGAAATAAATATTTATATAAAATGGAAATCATTTCATAAAAGCTCTATTTTGAATATAAAGAAAATAAAAACATTGAGCGGGGCTTAATTGTACTGTGATTGGCTGAACCTGAAATGATCCCCATTTTATATAAATATTTATTTCCAGCTTAACAGGAACGAACTTCTGTTGACGACTGTACATTATAATTTACAATATTTATCAGGTCTTATACTACTAACTATATTATAATAATAACAATGATAATTGTAATGAGGTGACTGAACAGTTCTCTGAAAAGGGACTTCTAAGGGAATACACATTAGTTTCCATTGAGCCCCAAGGTTTAGCAGTTAAATAAGTTTTTAATTTTATTATTAAAAAAGTAAATACTAAAATGGTTTATATAATAAATGAGTCACAAAGATAATAGTAATTAAAATACAAATATTATGTAAAATTAATAATATTGAAGTTAGTACTAACAATTCTAATTCTAATATAAATAATAATAATAATAATAATAATAATAATAATAATAATAATAATAATATAATAAAAATAATAAAAAAAAAAAAAAAAAAAAAAAAAAAAAAAAAAAAAAAAAAAAAAAAAAATAATAATATAATAATAATAATCATAATAATTATGATAGGGAAGTAATAATAAAATCAACAACTATAATAATGATAACAATGATAATAATAAGGAAAATTGTAATAGGAACAGTAATAAGGCTTATAGTGCTGATTCCAAAGCTAACTTCAATTACGGCAATAATTTGAAAGTATGAATATAATTATCAATAATAAAAGTAAAGACAATACCAAACAATATTATAGAAATAATAATAACAATAATAATAATAATAATAATAATAATAATAATAATAATAATAATAATAATATAATAGATGAAAATAATAATAAATAACTTTGTTAATAAAATAATAATAATAATAATAATAATAATAATAATAATAATAATAATAATAATAATAATAATAATAATAATAATAATAGTAATAGTAATTCAATTCGAACAGTTTATTCAGAAAAAAGTACATTTAAAAGTTTGAACAATTACATACAAAAAGGTCCTATACTGTTAAATACAATAATAAAAATAATAGGTAATAATAATAATAATAACAATTACAATAATGTCCAGTTCTCTGAAAAGGGGCTGCTAGGGGAAACACTCCGTTTCCTTTGAGCCCCAAAGTTTAGTACATATAAATTTAATAATTACATGTTAGGATAGGTTACTTCTAGAGTAACGGAGTTCTAGATATATTGATCATGCAGTCAACAATAACAAAGTTGTTAATTATGAAGTTTGCTACAACAATTTTAGGAATAATAATAGCAATGGAGATATTTATTTCAGGTATTGTGATAATAATAATAATAACAACAATAATAATGATGATAATAGCAATGATAATAATAATAATAATAACAATAATGATAACAAGAATAATATAATAATAATAATAATAATAATAATAATAATAATAATAATAATAATAATAATAATAATAAAAATTATATTAATAAAGATCATAATAATAATGGTAACAATATTGATAATCATTTATGTTATACAACCGTGATAATAATAATGATAATAATATTTGTGATGATAGTAGGAGACATAGAATAAGTTGTAATATAATCTTTTCAATAAGATTTT
>SEYY01008751.1:20000-25000 GCA_009176605.1 Armadillidium nasatum | reverse complement strand
TTTCTTGAATTCAAACATTCATTTAACAATTAGTTTATATTTGTCATTCACTTTCAACTATTTTTACAACGATTTGGTGAAAACGTGAGATTTAGCATATTGGATTCCGTATGAGTTCAAAATATTTTTAATATGAAGGATAAATTAGTTTCTTTCAATACTTTTGTATTTTACAGTTTCTTTCTCAGAACTTAAAACACTGTTTAAGTTTTCATCATGTTTTAGGTTATAACCCTTTAGGCAAATAAACAACATTGATCCTGTGAAGAGCAACAAATTATAGAAAATAAAAAAATGAGAACCCCAACCAAATTCAAAAGTGTCGTAGAGATAACCTCCTAAAAGTGAGCCTATGAAATTTCCAAGAGCCTGTGAAGATGTAAATAAAAGCTGAAATTACTCCATATGTCTGAATACTTTTGGGAAGTTCTGCTAATTTAGCTCCTTTATGTAAGAGGGATAATCCAGCAATTTGTTCTCCTCCTGATCCAACTGCATGAATTATTATACCAAACAGGCAAGAGTGGATAGTCTTATCAAAAGGAAGGTAGGGGGCTGGACCAAGTAGAGCTATCCCACATATAATAAGTAAAGTTGAAATAGAACAGATTAATTGTGCATTCTCGTATTTATCGTAAACTTTACTCCAGAACAAGCTCGATAAACCAGAAACTAATGAATTGCAAAGAAACATCGATCCAACCTCAACAGGAGAGAGATAAAAACTTCTGACATGCGGTTCCAGAACAGTCATTACAAAACTCATTGAAATACAAGATCCGATCGATGAGAAAATTCCAAGAATAACAGTTGAAGTTTGAAGCAACTTTAAAATTTCCTTACCCTTAACTGAATTTTCTCCTTTCCTTGGATAATCTTTGGGTAAGAACATAACAACGAATGCTGCGCATAATAGCAGAGTTCCAACAACTGAGAACGGAAGGAAAAACCCTCCCAGTTCATACAAAGCCCCACCAATAACTGGTCCCATGATTCTTCCAGTTGAGACAAATGCCTGAGTAAATGCAAAAGCCATTTCGACATGATCTGAAAACTCAAATGAAACAATCGCCGTTCCAGCTATTCGAAACATAATGAAACCTACTCCTTCTAGGATTCGTATTATAATTGATACTGAAAGAAATAATGATGCGCCATTTATTTCATCAACAAAACTAAAGGAAATACTTGTAATTCCAGTTATAAATAGCCCTGAAAGGCTTATTATTACTGCTCCAAATTTGTTTATCATCACTCCAACTACAGGATTTGTAATTAGTGCAGATAAATAATATACACCAAAGACAAATCCATATTGTGCTGGTGTAACACCTTTTTGTTCTGATATCATTGGGTAAAAAGGGTTCTGTAGTGAAGCATTTGAGGATGCTAAAATGTTTACAACACTATAAACAAAAAGAATAAACCACTGCTTCTTCGAATATTTAGAGGACATTCTTACTTCAAGCGCAAACGACAACTACCACAAAAAAAACTAATTTTTATTCAGCTAATAAGATATATATGTGATCAATCATAAAGATTTAATTCACTAGACTCGTCACACTTGCATTCATAATATATTTTATAAATAACTTGTTGTATTGAACAGTTTTCTTCCATTTATTTGCCCTTGAATGAATAAAATAATGTTATTATTATTATTATAATTATTTTTTTAATTATGATTATTAAAATCTTATTATTATAATTAAAATTAAAAAAAAAAAAAAAAAAATTATTAATTATTATTATTATTATTATTATTATTATTATTATTATTATTATTATTATTATTATATATTATTATTATTATTAATTATTATTTTATTATTATTATTATTATTATTATTATTATTATTATTATTATTATTATTATTATTATTATTATTATTATTATTATTAATACACTGATTAACACGAAAATTCATTTTGACTTTAAAATGGTCAAACTTTACGGGAAAAATAGAAACTTTCGTTTATAAATTATTGAAAAATTATTATATATTGGGAAAGAAATCCTGAGTTTGAAAAATTTTTGTTTGGCAATACTGATTGAATATTCTTATACTAAAGGAAGGTCATTTTGATGATATGGACTTCCTTTGCTTTGCTTACAGAAAGCTAAATCGTGTTAGTTTTCTGTTAATTCTAAAAAATGAAATGTTTTTTAAAATAATTAGAACATGTAATTCTTAGAGAATGTTTTATAATTATTATTTTTTTTCATTTCAGATTAATTAAATGTTGAGATGATTTGTCCAATGCTATTAGTGCGAATAATTTGTTCTCATTTATTTTATTTTTATTTATTTATTTATTTATTTATGTGTTTGATGAAGTATATGTCATTTACATCTTAGAAATGTGAGATTACTTAATGATATGGTGAGAACCTTCCCCATACTTTAATGATTATTATTGATCATTTTAAAATTAATGTAATTTATGCATGGTGCCTCCTCTTCAACATGGAATGTCGAAAGAGAAAAAGCGAACCATCATGTATCTATTTTACCATCAACTATACGATCAGCGACAGAGATGATCTGTTTGTTCCTATCTCACTTTAAGATTTCGACCTAGAACCTGAGAAAAACATTGAAGTTAGTGGCAAAGAACTTTCGGAGCCTTTACAAGAAGATCTAGATTTTCCACCAGAATCAACTTCATCTAGTAAGCCATAGAAAATTTCACAATATGATCTGTTACGAAAAAAATTGCTGAATTTCAACAGTGTAATTTCAAGTAAGAAAATATTATTGTCTTCTGTAGTTTACCCCTTTTCTTGTACAAGCTGTAACGCTTGTTACGTTGGACAAACAGGCATTCAACTCAAAATGAGAATTCACAAGCATCTCGGCACCTCTTTCCTACCAATCTACCTCTCCTCTCCCTCGAAAACTCCCTCATTCGCGACCATTCATATTCCCAAAACCACCCCATACAATTTTCAGATTTTAGTATTTTATCTTCCTCTTCAAATACCTTAGACCGCAAAATTATGGAATCATTACATATTAGAGAACTCCAGCCAACACTGAATTAACCTCTTCCACCCCTCCCCTATTAGTCTAATCTTAATTTATCCATTAATTTTCCTTTACAAATAAATAACCCTATTTTACATTCCTATCATACCTATCTATTTTAACTGCATGTATTTGTATGCATAAAATTCACCAACAAAGCATCTAACGACAAAACCTATATGAAAAAATCTTAGTTTGCTCATTTCTTAATTTGTTTCTTTACCATGTTTACAGTAGTTTAGTGTACTTGATTTGTAATAGATTTTAATCTTAACAATAATATTCTCAGTGATATTGATTTGCTAATTTGTGATTATATATATATATATATATATATATATATATATATATATATATATATATATATATATATATATATATATATATATATATATATATATATATATATATATATATATATATATATATATATATATAAGTTTACATCTCAAGGACATTGCCCTATTCGAGGAGAGAAACTTTTCTAAGTAGTATATACCTAGGATCCCCAAGTGGGATCGAACCGGTGCCCTCAAGCACGTGAGTCAATCACCTTACCGTTTGAGCCACGGTAGACTGTATATATATATATATATATATATATATATATATATATATATATATATATATATATATATATATATATATATATATATATATATATATATATATATATATATATATATATATATATATATATATATATATATATATATATATATATTTAATGTTATATTTACACTGATTATTATTTTCTCATTCACAGATGACATCGATAATGGGCTATGCTAAGCCCGAAACGCCTATCCTAATAATTAAGATTCATATTCATTATTATTATTGCCTTAAGCATGTGTCATTAAAGTCTAATAATATGATGTCTTTTCCTACATTGTTGGCTACATTGTTTATTATTAAATTAAGGTTCCCTAGGAACAAACCTATTTTAACTATATATATATATATATATATATATATATATATATATATATATATATATATATATATATATATATATATATATATATATATATATATATATATATATATATATATATATATATATATATGTTTTGCTGTCGCGCTGGACATATCGAAAGCCTTCGATAGAGTCTGGCACAAAGCTTTGATTTCTAAACTTCCCTCTTTCGGTATCTATCCTTCTCATTGTGATCTTCTTTCTAATTTCCTTTCTGGTCGTTCTATAGCAGCTGTTGTAGACGGCCACCGTTCTTCCTTTAAATCTACTAATAGTGGTGTTCCTCAGGGTTCTGTCCTATCCCCAACACTTTTTCTACTTTTCATTAATGACATTCTCTCTATTACCTCATCTCCTATCCACTCCTATGCTGATGACTCCACTCTTCCTTATTTCTTCCAGTTTGAAAAACGTCCTACCCAACAGCAGTTGATAGACTCGAGAAGGGTAGCCTTGGAGCAATTAACCTCTGATCTTTCACTTATTTCAAATTGGGGCAGAGAAAACATGGTTGTTTTAAAATGCCTCAAAAACTCAATTCCTTCATCTCTCTACTCGACACAATCTTCCACACAACAATGATACCTTCTTCAAAAACACACAACTCAAGCCTTCATCTGTTCTTAATATTCTTGGTGTTTCTTTTCTCGTGATCTTTCTTGGAAAGATCACATTACTTCTCTTTCTAAACAAGTTTCTAAGAGGTTAAGTGTTCTGAGGCGCCTTCAGTATTTCTTCACTCCACCCCAGTTGCTTGCTCTGTTATAGGGGTGTTGTTCGCCCCTGTATGGAGTACGCCTCTCACACATCTGGGGTGGTTCCACACACACACGGCTCTCCTAGAGAAGGTGGAGTCTAGGGCATTTCGTCTCATCAACTCTCCTGCTCTTACTAACTCTCTTCAATCTCTTTCTGCCCGTCGAATTGTTGCGTCACTCTCTCTTTACTATCACTATTACAACGGACACTGCTCTTCTGAACTCTCTCGT
>SEYY01008751.1:0-17500 GCA_009176605.1 Armadillidium nasatum | reverse complement strand
GCTTCTAAGAGGTTAGGTGTTCTGAGGCGCCTTCAGTATTTCTTCACTCCATCCCAGTTGCTTGCTCTGTATAGGGGTGTTGTTTGCCCCTGTATGGAGTGTGCTTCGCATATCTGGGGTGGTTCCACACAAATAGCTCTCCTAGAGAAGGTGGAGTCAAGGGCATTTCGTCTCATCAACTCTCCTGCTATTACTAACTCTCTTCAATCTCTTTCTGCCCGTCGAATTGTTGCGTCACTCTCTCATTACTATCGCTATTACAATGGACACTGCTCTTCTGAACTCTCTCGTCGCATACCTCCTCCACTGAGAAGGGCTCGTGCGACTCGACTTTCCACACAGTCTCATCCTTTCTCTGTCCAACTCTCTGACCCCAGACTGAACAGCTGTACTCTACTGGTAAAGTCTGGAACATACTCCCTTCTTCTATTTTTCCAACTTCCTATGACTTACACACCTTCAAACGTCGTGTATCGGGACATGTCGGCCTTTAGTTTAACCAGGCTTCCGTCTTTTCCCCCAATTCCGGTGGAATTTTAGTAGGCCTCTGGCCTTTTCCCACCGGAGGTGATATAAAAAAAAAAAATTATATATATATATATATATATATATATATATATATATATATATATATATATATATATATATATATATATATATATATATATATATATATATATATATATATATATATATATATATATATATATATAACAGTTCACCACCTCCCACGTTCTGAGCCCTTTTCTAGGAGGGGCAGAAATCTAAAATAAAAGAAAACTCACCCAATCCCACCCTGAGGCATATCTCTCATGTGAACACAGACGGATTCCTTGGAGAGGAAGATTAAATGCAGCAGGAAAAATAGATGATGTCAGAGAGTTCCACAGAACAGAAGTTACTTGAAAGGATTCACCTCAACGGCAAGTCTGAGGATTTACCATATTCACTCACAATTCATGTGAAAGCTGGCATCTCTTGTGCTGCGAGAGCGACGCAATGGTGGCGGAATGCGAGCAACTGCCTTTGTAGTACCTGCAGAAAAGAGATTGTGCACCAACGTCACGTTGCAGAGACTTTGACTGTAGAATACAGTTATATCAAACTTTTAGCCTCAGACTCAACTTTATCTAAAAGAAAGGTGGTACCGGAGCCTCCCAAAAGTAAGAACCATAATCCATATAAGGGCGGATAAGACCCTTATATAATTGGAGCAAATGTTTGGAAGAAAAAAATTCTTGCAACCTGAACAGTATTCCCAGGCTCTTTGAAGCCGCCTTAGCAAACACTGGGATATGAGGTTTCCAAGAAAGTTTATTGTTTATGTTCTGACCAAGAATGTTAATGTTGTTTACAGGTGAGACGGGAGAGAGGGAAAGTTTGATGATGGTTTTGAGAAAGAGATGTGAAGAAGTTGAGTTTTTAAATAACTAAATTTCACAAGGTTGAGGCAACCCATCGGGAAATCCTGTCAAGATCGGCAAGAATAGAGTGAGAAAGTTGAAGACGAGAAGCAACTCTAGAAACAAAAGAGAGAGCAGATTTGAAATGAGTAAAAAATGAAGAGTTGAGTTATCTGCACATGAATAAAGAGAGTTGAAGTGGAGCTGAGAAGATCGTTGATGAAAAGTATGAATAAAGTTGGAGATACGAGTATATAGCATTAATCCTCATATTTATTTTTATTAATTTTCTTACCATTTCATGAATTTAGCTGATTATTAACTTTAGAATTTTCAAGTCCTTTGCAATATTTTCTATATTTTGATCTCATAATTTTGTTCCTTTATCAACAGAGAAAGCATATGAACCAGTGATTTTTGATACACATCATAGCTTAGGGACGTTTTCAAAAATGGAATGGATTCTTTTCAATAATTTCAAAGAAGTTTTCAAGATTTTAGAAGAACGAAGAAATTATTGTTATTATTATTAGCATTAGTAGTAGTATATTATCACCTTATCATCATACTCCTGTAGGTGCAAGCACCTGTCAGCCGTCTCGAGCGAAATTCCTCCATCTTCCAAGATCTTCATACAATATTGTCTCCTCCACTTCTTCCATAGTTTTTCCTCTTCTCTCCATCGCCGTCCCAACGCAGTCACTCCATCTCCTCCTCGGTCTTCCCATTACCCTCCTCCCCTCCGTCCTCCATTCGTAATACCTTCGCGCATATCTATCCTCGTTCATCCTCTTCATGTGTCCGAACCACTTCAACTGCCCCCTCTCCACAAGGTCCAGCAGACTCTCCACTCCAAGCCCTGCCCTCTCATCCTCGTTTCTCACTCTATCCATCCTTGTCACTCCCACTATCAACCTTAGCACCTTCATTTCACAAGCCTGTATTTTATTTTTGGCTTTTGTATTGAGCGTCCAGACCTCGTGTCCATACATTTATAAAGGTCTCATTATGTTTGTATATAAAATGGTTTTAACCTTCTGCCCTTTCGACTTGTTCAGTCCACCATGGTGTTTGTTTCTTCCTTCTTCCATATTTAGTCTTCACCTTCACCACCTCCTCTGCTACTTCCATCAAAGCGTCCTTCAGTGTTTTCCAGCTCTCATCCATGTCCATGTCCATCGTCAAATTTCTTCTTTTCTCCTCCATCTTTTTCTCAAATTTATCTCTACATTCCTCATTCCGTAGATTCTCCACCATAAACCTTTTCCTGGCTTTGCATTTAAAGGGCTTCACACTATCCACCCTCATCTTCCCCAACACCATACGGTGATCCGAGTCTCCTGATCCCGACGGTATACTTTTAACGTCTTTAAATATTCTTTTATTGTTTTTTAATATCAGGTCAATCATTGATTTATCATTATATCTCTGTTCTTCTCCGTTCCATCTGTACCACGTCCATTTATGGCTTTCTCTCTGATTATAAAATGTATTCATCACGCTCATACCGTTTTGCACACAAAAATCTATTATTCCCTCCCCAGCGGAGTTCCTTCCTCCAACGCTGAAGGCTCCGATCACAATCTCCAATCCCTTCCGATTCTGTCCCACATGTCCATTCATGTCACCCATTATCACTATGTTTTCATGATGTGGCGCTCTACCTTTTACATTCTGCAATTAGCGGTTAAAATTCTCCCTCTACTCCACCGGTCTCCTCTGTTGGGGTGCATACACCTGGATAAAACTTATATCCTTCCTTCCTGTTCTGATTGAAAACGACAAAATCCGTTCATTCACCTGTTCAATTGCATTCACTCTCTGCGCCAATTCCGGTGTCAATTTCACTTTAACACCGTGTTTCTTCTCCTGTCCACCGCTATAAATAAGTTGATAATCATGATTTAACCCCTTAACGCCAGCTCCCTGAAGTCTAGTCTCACATATACCAAGCGCGTCAATCTTGCGCTCCCTCATCAAAAGCACCAACTCCTCCTCCTTGTCTCTCAGAGTTGCAACATTCCATGTGGCAACCCGAAGAGTTCTCCTAGTATTTCCAATTCGTAGTCCAGGTTCACGCCGTCGTCGATCAAAAGGTTCCAAAAGGTTTCGAGGCAAGACATGAATTTCTTGAGCAAGGTAGTCAGTTGGTGGCTTGCTAGGCCTATCCCAACCCATTCGAGACTGCTAATTCGTACCATGTACCATCCAGTATTCAGTCCCCGAAGGTTACAGGAGGTTTGCGTCCCTCCCAACTATAAACACTGGTAGGGTTAAGCTGCTGCACCTCTACAAGGTTGCAAAGTCTCTTGTGTATGCAGGCGTAACTGCATAAACCACAGCAGAGTATTAGCATAGAGAAAAGAAATGATACTTAAATTATTTCTTTATTTATTTTAACGTTTTGTTTATTAGTCAAATTTTTAATTTAATTATATGGCAATAGCTTTTTTTTCTTTTAAATTAGACTTTTACTCGTTCATAATGTACTGCCATTATTTGTTTGAAATTTTTTATTTATAACTGCAATGTCCAAACTGCTATAAGTAGGTTTTTTTGTTATTTTTTGTAAAATTTCTAGTGATTAAAGTGCAAATTAAGTTATTTTTAAATACACTTTACGCTTTGATCAGTTTAATTGCTTATATATATATATATATATATATATATATATATATATATATATATATATATATATATATATATATATATATAATATATATATATATATATATATATATATATATATATATATATATATATTATATATATATTATATATAATTAAAAGTTGTCTTTTTTTATGTAAAATATCTTTTTTTTTTTTTTTTTTGCAAAAGGTTGATTAGATATGTACCCAAAAACTTTTCAAGATTTAAGAAGAACCAAAACGAAGATATTATTATTATTATTATTATTATTATTATTATTATTATTATTATTATTATTATTATTATTATTAGTGGTAGTAGTAGTATAGACAAAAGAATTGATACTTAAATTATTTCTTTATTAATTTTTACCTTTTTGTTTATTAGTCAAATTTTTAATTTAATTATATAGCAAACCCTTTTTTTCATTATTATAATAAATATCCTACAAAGTGTAGGATATTTATGCATTATCAATTTCTGACATTCTGCTCTTCTTAATTACAATTGCAATGTTCTTTGACGAGGTTTTCAGCTAGTTATAAATCATGCAATTCAAAAAGGTTTCCCCTGTTTTTTATCAATAATCTAACAATATATCATGCATAGTAATTAACTTTTGAAGCATGCTGACTGCTCACTCTTCTAAAATGGATTTTCAAGATATAAAATGTTTTAGGTTTCTGAAAAGAAAATATTAACTCATTTTACGGCATCATCAATTGTTATTTTATTTTATTTTTTGGTATCTTATGTTAAACATACACCCAGTTGCTTGCTCTTTAAATCGCCCTTGTATGGAGTACGCCTCGCACATCTCGGGTGATTCCACACATACAGCAATTCTCGAAAAGGTGGAGTCTAGAGCTTTTCGTCTTATAAACTCTTTTGCTCTTACTAACTTTCTCCAGTCTCTTTCTTCCAGTCGAATTATTGCATCACTTTCTCTATACCATCGCTATTACAACGGACATTGCTCTTCTGAACTCTCACGTCGCATATCTCCTCCATTGAGAAGGACTCGTGCGACACGTCTTTCTACACAGTCTCATCCTTTCTCTGTCCAACTCTCCGACCCCAGACTTAACCGCTAAGCTCACTCTTACATGTACTCTACTGGTAAAGTCTGGAACACACTCCCTTTATCTGTTTTCCCAACTTCCTTTGACTTGCACACTTTTAAACGCCGTGTATCGGGTCACGTCTGCCATTAGCGACGAGATTCAGAATATTCCCCAACTCTGGTGGAATTTGGTCCTATCATCCTAGAGTCTTTTACATACGACAACCTCGGCTTAACCAGACACCTGCTCCAACAATTCTTATCCTTAGTATTTAATGATACCATTCTTACATTCAACAACTCATATTACCACCATATAGAAGGAATGCCCATGGGTTTACCACTGTTCAACCTTTGCCAACATTTTCCTTTCCGCTTATGAGACTACCTGGCTCAATCAATGCCCCTCTTCCTTCCGTCCCATTGCATACAAACGTTACATAGATTTTCAATAACAAATAACAATCCGAACTCTTTTTTTCAGTATATTAGTAACCAATATCCTAATATTCAGTTCTTACGAGAAGATGAAAACAATGGTTCCCTCCCCTTTTTAGATGTCCTTGTTACATACACACCAAATGGCTTTATCGCATCCGTACACCGTAAACCAACTTCCTCCTCCTTGGCCTCAACTTCCTCAGTTCTACTTACCACCATCACTGGATATTTTCACAGCTCATATATCTGCTCCTCTTGGTGGAATTTCCATTTAGAAATTCTTTACCTCAAAAACATTTTTACTTTTAATTTTTCCCTCCCGACCTTAATAGAAACATCAATTAACAACATCATTTATGACATTTTCCGTCGGAAATCAAATATCCCCACAGTCCCTAAACTAAAACTATATCAAAACTTCGTACCTTGGCACACTAACCCCCTCCTTAAAGACCTACATCTTCTCTTTCATCATTTCTTTCCTCAAATTCTACCACACTTGATCGGCATTAATTCATTCTCTATCGGTTCATTTTTCAAATATAAAACCACTCTCCCAACTTTGCTTAGGTCATCGGCTGTCTATTTTTTCAAGTGTGCTTAATGTAACTCCCGCTACGTAGGCCAAACCCGCCTACAAGTTAGACTCTTAGTCCATAAGCAAATGGGAACCTCCTTTCGAACAAACCTCCCCTCCTCATCTCCAGAACACTCTTCACGACCACCTATTCAACTTCTCAGACTTCAGCATCTTAACATTATCTCCAATAAACTCCGATCACACAATTCTTGAATCCCTGTATATTAAACAACTAAAACCCTAGCTAAACGCAACCCTCTCCTCTACCCCTCTTCTTATAACATGAAAAGAACATATCAATAACAATGGCCTGTGAAACAACCACCTAAATTTATGCCTCACAATAACATTACATCACAGCTCCTCCTTATATATATAGTTCAATTATAATCCTAGTATTGTTCTTTGTGTCTGCTTTTTATTTTTTATTTTTTTAAATTTAATGTTTTTTTCTGAATTCTAATTTTTTGGTGATATAACTTAACTAATGTATATTTAATCTATTTTGTTTCTCTTTTTCTTTTTCCAGACTATATATATATATATATATATATATATATATATATATATATATATATATATATATATATATATATATATATATATATATATATATATATATATATATATATATATATATATATATGGTAAAGGTGTAGATTGTTTCTGACTTTCGATTGTCCGAAAAATATCGATAATCGAAAATATCGGAGAGGCCTAACGTAAACAAGAACGTTGCCGAGAATTAGAGGTGTAAGGGCCTATTACACTAGACATAGACACAATTATTATTACTTACTTTTCTAGCAGAACCTAATTCGACTTATCATAACCTGAACTACCGAAGTTGCCGTAAAAAGAGGCCTAACCTACACAAGAATTTGCCGTAAAAGAGGCCTAACGTAAACTGAAATTTGTTTTAAAAAACTTATAGGTATAAAAGTATCGATTAAAATAAAATATCGACATAAAAAATATCGAAATATCGTCATTAATCCGTTCCAGAGTGGATGACAAATATCGAAAAAGACGAATATCGAACAATTTTTTCCCATAGAAATTAACTAAAAATGGATTAATTCGTACCCAGCCTCGAAATTTGCCTATTTATTCTATAACAAAAAAAAAAATTCACTCTAGAATCGATCTCCGAAATCATTTCAAACACTGTACAATTTAACTACAGTACATATTAACCAGCGTTTTGCCATAAATAATACGTAATACGCACTGTGTAGGCCTACATAAATGCTAAACACAAAATTTTAAAAAGAAATTTACCTTTTGGATGAGAAAAACAATGATTGTTATTAAGAGTTTTTATTTTTAAGGTTATAGGCTTTCGTAGGTAGGACGAATATTGAATTTTCGACGAGTATCGAATGAAAAATTTGACGAAAAAACAGGGCGAATATCGAAAAAGACGAATACTGGAGGGGACGAATATTGGAGTTCTACTGTATATATATAATCTTCACATAAACAAAAATTGGAATACTCATATCACAATGGTAGCTAGGGCGGCCTCAAAGAAGCTGGGAGTTCTATTTAGACTGTGAGAATTTTTTTCTTCTTCGCAGTTACTCCAAGTATACAAGGGTCTCATCCACCCTTGTATGGAGTACTGCTCTCATATCTGGGGTGGCTCAGGCTTCACCCGTCTTTTGGATAAGGTTGACTCAAAGGCTAAAAGACTTATAAACTGTTCCGCTCTTTCTAATTCACTTGACTCTTTATCTTTGCGACGCGACGTTGGTGCCTTGTCTCTTTTCTATAGGTATACAGCGGCAAATGCTCGAAGGCATTATCCACCAGTGTACCTCCACCTTTATGCAGTCCTCACAGCACAAGGGGTGCATTGTCTGCGCATCAATTCTGCGTGGACATAGGCAACTCCAGGCTTGTACGCTGTGGTGCCTCCTTCTTTCCTGCCACATCTGTTCTGTGGAATTCTCTCCCATCTTCTATGTTTCATTCCGAATTTATTCTAAATTTCTTTAAAGCCCTCGTCTGCGCTCACCTAAAAATTTGCGTTAGGTGGGTCTTGCAGGGGTTATTATTATTATTATTATTATTATTTTTTCCTACTTTATTTTAGTTCTTCTGACACCCCCTCCTTGAATAGGGCTTTGCCCGTGAGTGGTGGTGATGTGTAAAAAAAAAAATATATATATATATATATATATATATATATATATATATATATATATATATATATATATATATATATATATATATATATATATATATATATATATATATATATATATATATATATATATATATATATATATATATATATATATAATGAGTCATGCCGACTCGAAACGTTTACATGACTTAAATTGATCAACTCCTTTCTGAACAAAATTTACACACCTATAGAAACAATATCCACAGTTCAAAAAAAAGTTAAATATGTCAAGATTCCATTTCATGATTACATTGATCACAAGTTAAAGAAAGACTTATCTAGCATTTCATCTTATTTTCCACAACTAACTTGTCTTTTCTTCTACTCTCACTATAGGTTCCATTCTGTTACAAAGACGTAATTCATGTTCCCTTGCGTTCCTCCGTAATCTATATGTATACCTGTGAGCTCTATAAAGAGTTCTATATTGGTAGCACTATGCGCCAACTCACTTCTAGAATCGGAGAGCTCAGGGGGATATCTATTCCTACAGATCTGCCTTTAATTCACCGACCCTTCTCAAGCATTCGAGAATATTGTAACACCCACAACCTTTTAGTCAATCCTGCCAACTTTGAAATTATAATCCAAACTACCCGACATCTCTATTTACGTATACTGGGATGCTTTTTTATCCACACAATAGTAGACTTTTCAAGTTGGGGCTTCTTTGATAATCTCCGTTTATCCCATCCCTAATTCAATCATGCACTATCATGTTTTTATTTATTTATTTTTTTTTTATTTTTTCTTTATTATATTTATATATATATATATATTATATTATATATATTATATATATATATATATATATATATATATATATATATATACTATATATATATATATATATATATATATATATATATATATATATATATATATATATATATATATATATATATATATATATATATATATATATATATATATATATATATATATATATATATATATATATATATATATATATATATTTAAGTTGTGTGTTATTATATGTTTATTTAAACTTTTGTTTTTATATCATTTCGTATTTTGTTATGATATATTTGTCATGCAACATTCATATATAAAGATATAGATCATTTACACGATTCACTTTTATTATTTTGTTTTCTATTTGAATGTATATAATAACTTTTTTCCCAACCAACCCACCAACCATGTCATTGTTTTTTCTTTTTTTCCCCTTTGTCTCTTATTTGCATTTAACTTTGCAGAGAATAGTTTACTATGATGTTATCGTCTTAATTGTTGATTTCCACTTTGTTTGTTGTTCCTAAAGATGAGGATAGGGAAATTTCCTCGAAACGTTCAATAATCTTAATAAACAATGTTTAAAGCTTTAGTACTTCTCTTTACTGTGAAAATAATAATATATAATATAATATATATATATATATATATATATATATATATATATATATATATATATATATATATATATATATATATATATATATATATATATATATATATATATATATATATATATATATATATATATATATATTAGGGATGGAAAGATACCAAAATTTTTACCGATACCAAGACTTCCAAATTCCCTGATACCGATACCTAAAAATTCATCGATACCGATACCTCAAAATATGCCAAAACTTGCCGATACCGATACCGATACTTTACCATTCATATACCAAAATTTTTGCCGATACCGATACTAAGACTTTCAAATTTAAAGATACCGATACCAAAAAATATGCCGATACTTATCGATACCGATACTTCACTCCATCCCTATATATATATATATATATATATATATATATATATATATATATATATATATATATATATATATATATATATATATATATATATATATATATATATATATATATATATATATAGGCTTAGGTGGAGATTGTTTCTGTTTCGATATTTTTAATCGATATTTTTTATGTCGATATTTTATTTTAATCGATATTTTCATACCTATATTAGCCCTAGGACTATGTCGTGCAAACGTTCTTGTGTACCGTTAGGTCCTTTATACGGCAAATTCTTGTGTAGGTTAGGCCTCTTTTTACGGCAATTTCGGTAGTTCAGGTTATGATAGTCGAATTATGTTCTGCTAGAAAATAATAATAATAATTGTGTGTATGTCTAGTAATAGTATACTGGCAATTCTCTTGTTTACGATAGGCTTCTCCAATATTTTCAATTACCGATATTTTTTAACAATCGAAACTCAGAAACAATCTCCACCTTTACCGATCAATACAATCTTATGACATTATATATTATTATTATATATTATTATATATATATATATATATATATATATATATATATATATATATATATATATATATATATATATATATATATATATATATATATATATATATATATATATATATATATATATATATATATATAGGCTTAGGTGGAGATTGTTTCTGAGTTTCGATATTTTTTATTTTATGTCGATATTTTATTTTAATCGATATTTTTATACCTATCATTAGCCCTAGGCTACTATGTCTATGCAAACGTTCTTGTATATGTTAGGTACTCTTTTACGGCAAATTCTTGTGTAGGTATAGCCTTTTTTACGGCAATTATCGGTAAGTTCAGTTATGATAAGTTCGAATTAGGTTCTGATAGAAAAGTAAGTAATAATAATTGTTGTATGTCTAGTAATAGTATATATCTGGCAACTCTCTTGTTTACGATAAGATAACCAAAAATTTTTTACCGATCCGATATTTTCGATTATCGATATATTTATAACTTATCGATACCGATATACCGATACCGAAACGATACCAAAACAATCTACCGATACCTTCACTCCATCCCATATATATATATATATATATATATATATATATATATATATATATATATATATATATATATATATATATATATATATATATATATATATATATATATATATATATATATATATATATATATATATATATATATATATATATATATATATATATGGCTTAGGTGGAGATTGTTTCTGAGTTTCGATTATTTTTATTCGATTATTTTTTTTGTCGATATTTTATTTTAATCGATATTTTATACCTATCATTAGCCGCTAGGCTACTATGTCGTGCAAACGTTCTTGTGTACGTTAGGTCTCTTTTACGGCAAATTCTTGTGTAGGTTAGGCCTCTTTTTACGGAAATTTCGGTAGTTCAGGTTATGATAAGTCGAATTAGGTTCTGCTAGAAAAGTAAGTAATAATAATTGTGTGTATGTCTAGTAATAGTACCTCTGGCAACTCTCTTGTTTACGATAGGCTTCTCCGATATTTTCGATTTTTGATATTTTTTAACAATCGAAACTCAGAAACAATCTCCTTTACCTATATATACTATATACTATATATATATATATATATATATATATATATATATATATATATATATATATATATATATATATATATATATATATATATATATATATATATATATATATATATAATATATATATATATATATATTTACTTACTCTACTTTAACAGTACTATGAATAAGTAAAATGTAAATTCCTGCAAAGATCCTTTACAAAATAGTAAGTCTAATGGGAGGTCATAAAATTCTTTCTTAATGGAACATATTTAACTTATAATAATTATAATTTATCATATCTATTTACAATTCCTATTTTTCCCTGAAGTGTATATCGATGTCATATTTATGTTCTTGTATTTTACAATATATTAAATATTAAAGATTTTTTATATGTATTTCAGGAATGGTGGCAACTTGAGACTAGTCTTTGAACATTATAAATCTGGGTCCTTCTACCAGTTACAATAATAACTCTTTAGATGTTATTAATATGGGTCCTCGAACCATCTTCGACACAAAATCTTTGAGTGGTAGCTATTTGGGTCCTTCTACCAGTTACAACAGAAGTTCTTTAGATGTCTCTAACATGGGTCCTAGGGCTACTCTCGGCACTAAATATTTGAATGATAGTTATATGGGTCCTATTACCAGTCATACTGCTGAAGACATTGAAAAAAGTAAGTATTCTTATCTAAGTTAACACAATCTCATAAATGATCGTTTTTTTTTTATTTCATCATTAGTATTAGATTTAACACTAATATTAATAAAAATAAAATGATTTACTGAACAAAAAATAATTTTTAATTTTATTAATTAAATGCAGAAATTTGAAAAGTTGAAAAAGAAATCCAATACTCACCAATTTTAGTAATAAAATAGTTGCAAATAATAATAATAATAATAATAATAATAATAATAATAATAATAATTAATAATAATAATATATATAATATATATTATATATATATATATATATATATATATATATATATATATATATATATATATATATATATATATATATATATATATATATATATATATATATATATATATATATATATATATATATAATATATATATATATATATATATATATATATATATAATCTAAAACGCAATATATTGACATTATTTTTATTAGTTATTATTATTATTATTATCATCAACAACCTTATGGGTATTATTATTTGCAGATTGTATTTCTCAGATTGCCTTTACCAATTGCACTTTTCAAAGTTGCCTAGACGTAAATCTTCAGGAAGTGCAACGATTCCATCTAAGACTGAAGAGACACACACATTATCTCTTCTGACTCTTTTATTCCATTCCACATTCAAATAGCAAAACCCTTCCTCATTATAACAGCATGTCACTGCCCACTTCGTCTAATAAAATCCTCTTTTCAGATCTATCAAATAACTCACTAAATACTGAAATAGAATATAATAAAGAACGCATATATTTCCTCATCCAATCCGTCCTACTCTTTAAATTTTTAAAACACTTCCGCTGAAGCTAAAAATAAAACGGAAGTCATATCTTTAATCAGGGAAAGCAACATATCTCCTAACTATTTAACTATCGATTGCCGTAAATCAAACACTCCTTGCTACCAATCATTATTTCACACAGTTAAAAGTTCTTCCCAGTACTCAACATTACCAAACATATTAGTGTTAGCCTTACAACCACCCAGTACTATGAAAAAAGAGGATCAGATGATTGGTAAAGAAAATTTTGGTCACTCAAACTTCTCAATGGTATTTCTTTAGATTAATTAATCTAACAATTCTCTTGATTTGTATGTGAAAAATATAAATATTTATTATTAATAATTTTTTGTTGTCTGTCTTTTTTCAATCAAATATTTTTCTAAATGTAACTGAAATAATTTGTATTTTGTGTTTAATAATTAATATTAGCTCTTTACTTTCTTTTTAAATGAAACACTTCTACTTAGATAATTAAGCATTCCAAAATTTTTCTGAAACTATTAAAATCATGTAATAATAATAATAATCATAATAATAATAATAATTAAAATAATAATTAATAATAATAATAATAATAATAATAATAATAATAATAATTAATAATTTTAATTTTTCTTCAACAATCAATCTACACAGAAACATTTCCCCTTTGTCCGTAATTAATTAATTCAAATTTCATTGCTTCTTTCCAAATCTTACTTTCCCACTCGGTTTAATTTATAGTTAATTGCTGTAATTAAATCACTCACACTTCCTCTGAAGATTCTCAAATGCAGAGACGAAACGCGTCAAGAAAAATAAATATACTACTTCTGCTGTAGATGTATTCAAGGATAATTTTAAGTTAAACAATGTTCAAAATATCTATTTAATTTGAAACCAAATGTAAAACTTTTATTAAATCAAAATAAGTTCCTAAAAATAATAATAATAATAATAATATAATATAATAATAATAATAATAATAATAATAATAATAATGAAAATAAAATAATAATTTTAAGTATTTTATCTATGTTAGGTTCTTCTAACTATTTTAAATATTTTTATTTATAGTTGAATGAAGAAAAGATTAGGAGTAATTGTCAAACTTGCAAAATGTCCGTCTGGAGGAAAGATCCAGACGAAAAGAGGGTTTGTAATGCTTGTAGCCTCTGTTTAAAAGGTCAAATGGCCAATAGACCTGTTGCAAATTTCATTGCTAAAATTTGAACCAGGTTAATAAAATTACGTATGACTTATACCGGATGTAAAATTTACATTTAAAAACAAGGGAAATTCCAACCTTAGACAAACAAATTTTACACCATTGGTTATATTAACTATTATATTGCAAATTTAGTTGTAAAAAATACCCTTAATTATAATAAAGTTAAAATCGAATCTATTTAAATTTAATTGAGGCTCACTAGCATGCGAGCCTCCTTATGATCGATAGGGCCTACTAAGTTAGACAAACTCCTAACATTCTAGCCTATTTAATGAAATAATTAAATAATTTTGTTTAACACTTAATTCTCTATCATCCATTGGGTATTACAATAACGTAATAGGAAAATGGAATATTTAATAAGGCCTATTTAATTTTGGGTCTACTTAATTGGGCGTATTTTAATTTTTATTTGCTCAATTTGAGTCTATGTATCTTGGATCTACTTAATTAAGCATATTTTAAATTTTATTTGCTAAATTTGGGCCTATTTTTTTGGGTCTACTTAGGAATATTTTAATTTTTATCTGTTTAATTTGGGGTTATTTGATTTAGGATCTATTTGATCGAGCCTACTTTATTCGTTGACTTTTTATTTGGGCCTACTGTAGTATATATATATTATATATATATATATATATATATATATATATATATATATATATATATATATATATATATATATATATATATATATATATATATATATATATATATATATATATATATATAATATATATATTTTTTTTTTTTTTTTTTTTTTTTTTTTTTTTTTTTATATATATTTGCTAGCAATGCAGGAAAAGATATTTTATTATTGCTTTAATAATAGATGCTAAGGCATTATGAAATAAATAGTTAACAGTTATTAAGATAACGTTTCGGGTTATCTAAACCCATTATCAATATCATCTGTAAATGAAATAAAATAATAACAATCAGTATAAATGTAAGAGATAATTATAAACACAATTTAACAAATTAATAACACTGAGAATATTATCAATAATTAAACTAAAAATAAAATTACAAATAAATATTAACTATAAATTAAGCACACTAAACTATTGTGAACAAGGTGAGTACAAATTAACAAATAAGTAAATTGAGATTTTGTCAAACAGGATGTAGTCTCTAGTTACTTGGTTGTAGAATTTCGAAAATATGCATGGTTGAAATAGGTGTATAGGAGGTTTAATTGAGGTTATTTAATGATAAGGTTATAAATGGATAAATTGAGGTTAAGCTATCAGGAGAGAGGTGGAAGAGGCTGATTGATTAAGCGTAGGTTGGAGTTGTCTGATATGCAAAGATTCTAATATTTTGCGGTCTAAGGTATTTGAAGATGACGTCAAGATACTAAAATCTGAAAATTATAGGGGCTGATTTTGGGAGAATGAGTGGTCACGAATGGGGAGTTTTCAAGGGAAAGGAGAGGTAGATTGTACGGAAGGAGGTGCCGAGATGCTTATGAATTCTGAGCTTAAGTTGTAGGCCTGTTTGGCCAACGTAACGAGCATTACAGCTCGTACAAGAGAAAAGATAAACTACAGAAGGTACAAGCAGAGTTGGCAGTTTTGTTTTATATTTAAAGAAAGAGTTTATTGAGAAGGAATTGATTCCTATTAAGTGTGCTTGTATATGGGGAAAGAATGATTGGAGAAGAGAGTTTAATTCTTTATTGAAGGAAGGAGTAAGTGTCCCTAAGTAAGGAGTTTTGATGTAGAGTTGAAGTTTAGGAGCAGAGGGGAAAGGAGTAGTGTGGCGGAAGATGTTTGAGATAAAGTTGAAGATAGTTTTTTCAATAAGAGTGTTTGGATAAAAATTAAAAGTAAAGAATTTTTCTAGGTAACGGACCAAGGGGTGATCCCATTGGCATGCCGTCTATTTGTTTGTAAAAGTGATCTTCAAAAGTGAAAATGGTGTCGTTTACAGCAAGTGATAAAAATTGTTGGAATAAAGGTTTGGTTAAGCCTAGTTTTGTATGGGTATTGCTATTCAGAATGATATTACAGGTTTCATGGACTGGTATATTGGTGAAAAGTTGGTAATATCAAAATTTTTCATAAAACAGTTGAGGAGGTTAAGGGATTGTATATATTTTGCAAAAGTTAAGGAGTCGGGGACAGTATGTGAATTTTTTTGTGAGATAGTCTAAGTGAGGTACAAGGAATTTACAAAGATTATATGAAGGAGTATTAATGGAGGAAAGGATTGGGCGAAGGGGAATATTAGGTTTGTGGATTTTTGGCTTACCGTATATGATACCGGAGATGAGCCAGAAGTGAAAAGTTGGTTATAGTAATTAGTGAGTAGATTTTGTTTTTTAAGATTACGAAGGAAGTGATTAATCTTATCTTCGATTTGAATAATGTAGGGGAGAATATCACTTGTATTGATTGGGGCAGAATTTTGTACAATCAGCCAGGATGAGTTGCATTTTTTGTATGTAGGAAGTTTTGTCGAGAAGAACTACTCCTCGTCCTTTATCCGGGGAACATATGATTATTGATGTATCAGTTTTTAATTCTTTAAGTATGTGAATATCTTGCTTATTAATAAGCGGTGATGAAATGTTGCGTGGTAAACTTATTGTAAAATTTATGTGCAATGTTTTTGAGTTGAGTGATAAAAGTTTTTCGGTCTCCCAAAATTTGGTGATGTTGAAAGATATTCGGAAAGACGTTCAAACATTAGAAAATAATTATAGTAGTTAAGGTAAAATTTGGGGAGTTTAAATTCTATTTTATTTTTTTCTTCTTTTTCCTTTTCTTCTTCTCTCCGAAATCTGACCTTCCGAAGTGTTATTGGTGATTTTGGGGGCTTCTAAATGGAGATGCCTTCCCCCAAAGTTTTCTTACGAATTTATCACTTAAAAGGCCTCTCTCTGTTCTTAGGATCATTTTTGCTTGTCTTGAAATGCCCCTTTTTTCCTTATACCCGGGCAGTTTAGAATATCGTTTTACAGACTCTGCGCTCAGCTTGAGAAAATTTCCTATTTCTTCAAAATCGTTTTTGTTGTTGTTATTCTTGTTCCTATTTTCTTATAATATTATTATTATAATATTCATTATCAAAAAGGACGACGCTTGTCAATCTGAAAAATGGTCACCAAACTT
>SEYY01008750.1:0-17711 GCA_009176605.1 Armadillidium nasatum | reverse complement strand
TTCACATGTTTTGTAGTAGTTTCAATTCTAAATTGATTCCCTAACTTTAGTCCAAACAAGACCATAAGTTGAAAACACTCATTTGTGGTAGAACTCAATGGACAGCTCTGTAAAATTTCTAAGAAAAATTGACAAAACCCTGGTTGCAAATTAATGTCTTTCTATGTCTGATTCTCCATGACATGACAGACTAGCACTTTACTAGTTTCTCCTTGTATAAGTTCAGGACTTTATCGTTAAACATAATTTTTGGAAACGTCTTTTATCCTGAATGCAGTAAAACCTGCTGAATAATCAGGATAAAATTACAAATTGCCAACTCTATCTATGCATATGTTAATCTTGATTTCATTGTTGCCTTACTTGCACTTTGCTAGTGCTTTTATACACGGAAACTTCATTTCATCTATGCCAAAATATTCTTTCATACTACACCTGTTTTTTTTCAAACCTCACCCGTTTTTTTTTTTTTTTTTTTTTTTTTTGATTCATTAACTTAGTCCAAACAAGATAAAATGTAGAAAACACCCTTCCAATTGTGGCAGAACTCTGTAGAAAGCTCAGTAAGTTACAGTAAAAATTTACAAAACCCTGGTGTGTTGAATTGCTCTCTTTTGATGTCCGATTCTTCAAGACATCATCACTTTGTTGTTTTCTCCTTGTTTAGGTTCAGGATTTGATTATTAAGCATGATTTTTTAGAAATCTTTAATTCTGAATGCAATAAAACCTGCTAAATGACCATGATAAAAATAAATATACTTTTCTGCCAACTCTTCCTATGCTTGTATTAATCTTAATTATTTCACTATTGCAAAACTTGACTATACTTTGCTAGTACTTTCAACGTTTGAAATTTAAGTACATTCATGCCCTAATTTTCTTGCTGATCGATCGCAGTGTTGTAACAAAGAATAGCTCTTAGCTTATCATACTTTAAATTAGGGTACAAGTTGTATATAAACAAAAAAACTATAAGCAATTGCAATTAAAGCTGTAAGCGAAACATTTTTTGAAAAAGCCCACTGGGCCTTGTTTTTCTTCGTTTTTTAGATAAAAAAAATAAAAAATAAAAACCCCAGGCCCAATCAGCTTTTTCCCAAAAAAACTATTTTTTTTTTTTTTTTTGGCTGACCCTGATTTGCCATATCACCAACTCTTTTTCTACTTTTCATTAATGACCTCTCTATTACTTCAACGCCTAACCACTCATGCCGACGACACCACCCTTTCATTTTGAAAAATTCCTCTCCCAAAAAAACAGCAGTTAACGCTAGGAGGGTGACCTTGTAGCAACTGACGCCTGACCTATCGTATTTTAAATTGGGACAGAAAAAACATGGTCGTTTTCAATGCTTCAAAAACTCTATTGCTCCATCTCTACTCGACACAGGTTTCCACACAGCCATGAAATCTTTGAAAGCACACGAGTCAAACCTTCATCTGTCCTTAATATTCTCGATGTTTCGTTTTCTCGTGATCTTTCTTGGAAGGTTCATATTACTTCTCTTTCTAAAGAAGATTTTAAGAGGTTGGGTGTTTTGAGGCGCTTTCGTGATTTCATCTCGCCACCGTAGTTGCTTGCTCTTTGTAGGGGTGGTGTTAGTCTCTGTATGGAGTAAGTCTCTCACATCTGGGGTGGTTCCACTCATACAGCTCTTGAAAGGGTGGAGTCTATAGCTTTTCGTCTTATCAACTCTTCCACTCACTAATTCTCTCCAGTCTCTTTCTGGAATTGTTGTGTCACTCTCTCTATACTATCGTTATTACAATGGACACTGCTTTTCTGAATTCTCCCGTCTCATACCACCTCCATTGAGAAGGGGTCGTGCGACACTTCTTTCTACACAGCCTCATCCTTTCTCTGTCCAACTCCCTTTTAGCTATTTTCTCAACTTTGACACATTAATTCTTTAGCGATGTTAAACACCAATGCCAATCGCGTTTTGCAATAATTTCTATATTTAATGTGTATCGGAACATGTCGGCCATTAACCGGCTACGATTCTGACATCCCTGATCCAACTGTGGTGGAATTTGGTAGGCCTCTGGCCTTTGCCTACTAGATGAGATTAAAAAAAAAATATGAACTCTATTATCTCTAAAAATTATTTAAAATTATTTTATTTTCTTGTTAATGTATTTTTCTTTTTCACAAATTGAATATTATTTTAAATATTTGGAAATTAGTTTAATTGCCAACTATTGCTCTTAGAGATATTTTTTGGTTAGGAGAATTTTGAAAGGGACATGGATGGACAATTCGACACTATACAAGTAACAAGAAGACCTCAATTAAGTTCTTTAACCGATGTTCTATTGTACTTGCTTCCTTTTTTTTTACCAGGTATCGAGCTGAATTTATTCAAATTTTCTGTATTCTCATGGTCTATTATCACCAGTTTATCAATGGCTTTCCTTAGATTTTAGATCGAAATATATATACAGAACTCAATCTATTGACTAAAATACCCAATGCAAAGTTTAATGATTACCTTCTTACTCTTACAACTCATATTAGTTTATTATAATCATTTTATTAACTGTATTTCTAGTTATAAACACTAAATAGTATTAATTACTATTAATTTAAATTTTAAGTCTAAGACCTTTACCTAATTTATTACAAATTGTAAGTGAGATTTTTATGCACTTACAACGCAGCAGAAGGAAGAAAGAAATTTTGTGTGGAGTAAAAAAATTATTTTTATTATAAAATAAAGGGGTTCATAGACGCACGTTTTTAAAACGGGAATTTTAAACTAGTAAAGTCGGAACCGTAGATGGAGCAGGCCAAAAAAAAAATAAAAAAATAAAAAATTACTGGTCCCACAACTATTGAAATTATTATGTTATGGTTATTACTACTAAATATTATTAAAATTTTTAACTAATGAATTTTTACTTATTAATAATAATAGCCACCTCATAATTACCTTGCTTACAAGTTAGGAAATGACATATGTAAATAGATTAGTTGGTAAGATGTAAAGTAATACCTTTATTTGGACTATTTCTAATATATACAAACAAAAGAACTAAAAAAAATCTTTCAGGAAAATTAAAATCTCTCGGTGATTATCTCTACTTCTTTATTACTGAAAATTGTCTAAATCTCATTCATTACTGCAATATTCTGTTATGTCTTAATAGGTCTGTGAATAGCCCTTGTTTCTACACAATTTACTACACGGAACATCAGTCAAAAATGATTCAGTCTTTAGAACAGCTTTAAATTCAGATCAAAATAAACCGAGCAGTCTTTTCAAATATAAAGTGCAACACCTCCTCTTTTCCTTCCAGTACGCTGGTAGTTAATAGATAAAATTTTAATTAAACCAAAGTAAAAAGGGTAAAGTTTTAAGTACTAATGAATGACCAATTTTTATATATTTAGACTATTGAATATCTACAATGAAAAACATTTGACGAAAATAACATACAGTCTGTATGTACCAAAATTTGTTTTTAAAACTATGCTGTATTACTCAGATACGCCAATACACTAACATAGTCTGCACAATAAGCATTTCAAACCCTCTATCCTGGCTCCTAACTTCCTCCTTACAATTTCAGCAATAATCCTATAACCACACCATTAGCATTAACAAAATACACAATATATAACAATAAGTCAAATCTTGGTTAGTCCTAACTACAAAAATAAGCTAAACTCAAAATAAACATAGAAAATACAACAGAAATCCAACAGCAAATAATCTCACCTGGACCAACATGAAATAAATACCCTGAATACAAGGAATCTCCTTCTTGCACAAAAAACAAATTAAAAGGATTAAAGCGAGGCTAGAATTACATCCCACGAGATGAAGGAGGCGTGAGAATAAAATATGGATAAGACCCATAAGAGTGAAATATTGGAGTAGCAAAGAATTAGAAGAAAAAAAAGTGCTTACAACAACCTTAATGAAATTAATATGAGAATGTAGAATGGATGGGAAGAAAATAATCCTAAGGAAAGAATAAAAATTTCCCATTTTTGTACCAAACAATAGACCGGAAATAGAATTTACCAACGAACTAGAACGACTTTTAGAGGTTAGATTCCCAAATGATGAAAAAGGGGCACCCACCCTATAAAAGAGAGAAAGAAATAAAATATTGAAAACCACATAAAAACATCAAGAGGATGTGGAAGAAAGAGACTGAGGTTGAGGTAGTGTCAAAAGAATAGGAAAATTGGGAAAAGTCAAAACATGAAAGGCTTCCAGGAAAGATAAGAGCATAAGAAGTGACTATGGAGGCTATTAAAAGAAGCCTGAGCATAAGGCTAGTCTTGGGAATTTGATTGCTTGGTACTATGCAGTGAGTAACTTGAGGTTTGGGGACGATGTTACACCGAGACTAACCTCAAGAGAAATAATATTTAAAAAAATAAATTTATAAGTGCTTAGAGTGAAACTAAGAATAAAATCGTAAAGAAAATTAACACAAACAAGTATGGGTTAGTTCCAACTACTATAATAAAAAATATTTAAAATAAAAACATACAACAAAAAAAATCTACAGCAAATAAACTTAAAACAATCTACTAACTTTAAAACAGGTATTAAAATATTTTCTTTAAAGTACTACAATAAATTAGACTATAACTAATCAAAACAAAGATTTGCATAACAATAGTTCTATGAATTACAAGAATTTTAAAGAAAAACGATAGTTAAGTAATAACTTAAGCTTAGTTTAAGGACTAACTTAATATTAAACCTAAATTAAAAACAGATCATCACTTCGATGCAATATGTTTTCCTCGAACTCGCTCGCTAAATAAATTTACGAGGATTAGTTAAAACAATATAATAAAAACGTAATAAAAACATTTTAACCACGCCAGAGTCAATCCACACTTTATTACTATCACGAATCGTATTTTAGATTCAAATGAAGGTATGCAACCCCTCAGATCATAAAAAGAACTAATTTTGATGTCTTAATAAGTGTTGAGTTAAATTAGCTTTTCTATTGCATGAATAATCACAGTGTGGACATCTAAATAATTTTAAAGGGGAGTGAATAAACGTGTGCTGATTAAAATCCGTTTTCCTATTACATGCATAACTGCAATGCAAACATTTAAATAACTTTACGTTTGCATGATTTAATAAGTGAACTTTTAACTCTTTTCTTTCATTGCATGCATACTCACACTTATTACATTTAAATAACTTGGCGTTTGTATGAATTAACATGTGTTGAATTAAACTATCCTTCCGGTTGCATGCATAGTCACACTCAGAACACTGGAGTAGCTTTCTTTCAGTGTGCTTTAACATGTGGCGGGTCAGATTTTCCTTTCTGGTGGAGGCAAAATCACAGAGTGAGCATTTGAAGGGCTTCTCTCCAGAGTGCGACAATAAATGAGTGTTGAAATGAAATCTTTTATTAATGGAATAAGAACAAAGCGAACATTGGAATTTCTTTTGACCTTTACTCTTTTCTTTGCTTTTATAAACGCCTCCGATTTCCTTTTCTAAGATTTCCGATATTCTATTTTCAATCTGCAAAAAAACAAAATATTACGATGTAGGCATTTTAAATATATAAAAATTTATGTTGCTAACTTGCTTACTAAAGAGATTTTATATTTATTTATTACAAGCTGACTTCTTTGCAGATAATTTAAACAGACCCAAACCAACTACCGTTCCAATGGAGCATAATAACCGACATTTAAACTGTTAAAAAGATAAAGAAATGGTCATCAAAGTATTAAGAATAGATAACAAAATAATGACAAGCAAACAACATATAGTTGACGAATTGAACTCCTACTTTACCATAGGTGCAAACTTAGCAACTGATATCTCGGGAACAAGTGTCGTTTGCTGAATACATAACACCATACAAAGTGAAGAGTTTGCGGCTTATCAGGTCTTTAATTTGAATTCGCTAGTGGATTCCACCAAATTCCAGTGGAATTTAGTAGGACATACGCTTTGCCCACCGGAAATTACATAAAAAATTGCTTGGAAGATTAAAAAATAAAAAAACTAAAGCAACCTGAACAAAACTCCCAATCATCAAATAGGTTAACTTGGCAACCATTTTTATATGAGATATCCATGACAATTTTTCTTTTTTTACATATATTCAGATCAAGAATTTTTATATTGCTACAGATGATGCGGTAGAGTCGTCGGAGATAGGAAAGTTTGGTGTTTAAAAGAATGAGAAAAAGGGATATTAAAACTTTAAAATCTAAATTCTTTAAGATTCGTTTTACGCGGTTTTGGTTACCGTTTCCGGGAAATGCTATCTAGATCACAAGAATAGAATTGGAAAGTTGAGATCGAGAAGAAACTCTTGATACACGCAGAAGGAGATTTGAAATGAATAAATGAATGAGGAATCAAATTATTGGCATAGAAAAGAAGAATCATACGAGCAGCTTAACAGGTCAATAATGAAAAGTAAGAATAGAGTAGGAGATAAAACAGAACTCTAAGAACCACAATTAATAGAGAAGGAAAAGTCTGAACATCAATAACTAATATGAAACGAATTGGGATAAAACTAGTCATGAATTAGCAGCGTTGGGGTAACTCAAAGCAAGGGAACGTAAAGAGCAGCGACAAGCACTAAATCATACTAAAAGCGTTTGATGTCAAGAGCCACTACGCAAGACTCCCCATGGTCCATGAAGGAATATTATCATTGTTCAAAAAGAATGAAATGTATATCACTAGTTCATCTCAAGCATCGAAAGAAACTCTGATGGTCGAAGGGAATGAGATCCAGATCTTAGAATATTCCAAGGTTAACACCAAATATCCTGCTTCAGAACTGGTTGGATATGTACGCACTACCATCACTGAGGAAAAGTTTTAGTATCAAGATACAGAGTAAAGATGAACGAAAAGAGCTACTTGATTTCCTGATATTCATTTTAAAATAATATGAACAAAATTAAGATTGGGTAAATAGGATCTTAATGTTCATACAATCTCGTTTGAAGATGTGTTAACGAACTAGTTTCAAACCCCTTCACTTAGGGTAGTTTTAAAAATCTTGCAAGTTTAATACATTAAGTGGTCCTTTTAAATCCCCTAAGAATGTCTACAACCTTCTTCAATTTTAAAAATAAACAAATAAATTTTATCATTTTCCAATTAAGTACATCTTCAGTCTAGTTTACAAAAACTTAATTAAAATTTCTTAAGGCTAAAGAAGGACCAATACAACTAACAACCTCTTTTTGCTTGAACTTTTGAAGATATAATCAACTAGTTTTCTAATTTGGATAACGATAATAGATCTTATCATAATTTGAAGTTAATTTTTCTAACAAATTACTCTTTCATCACTTAAAACACTAATTTTCGTGTTCTCTTTCGTTATAGTTGGAAGTATTCAAGTTCACATAAAATTACTGAGGCTTATTGTAAGAATTTTAGTTAATTTTAAATATAGTTAAATTTCTTACCTTTAGTAGAAATTCTATTATTATTAAATGCTAAAATTTAAGACCTTACCCAACCCACCCCAAGTTCAATACTCCACCGCCAGATATCAAACCCTAGGTTAGTCTAATAAGGCCTACTAATAACTTTTTAATTAAATTTTAAGGTTTCATTAAGAAATGAATCATTAAATTAACTATACACAATTAATTATCCCGTTATCAAAAGTCAAATTTTTATCACAAGATTGTACCAAAGATGTTTTCTCTACAAAGTCAAAATTTATACTGTATTCAAAATACATCACTGGATGCGGCATTTACTACGGATGCGCGCGCACGCCTAATAAATGTCTATAAACAAATGAATAAAGTTTTAATGTTAGAGAATATTTTACTGAATTTTTTACTGTTTAATATTTTAAAATTTTAACAAATATTTTAGCTAAATATTTTACTATTAATAATTATTTAATTTTAATATTTCACAAATTATTTTATTATAAGGATAGAATAAACTGGGAAATAGAAATACATTTAAAAAAAATATTTATTTGGCATTTTCTCCATTAAGATCAATAAAAATTTCCATCATATTTTGTCCTAAAACCAATATTTTTAAATAAAATTCTGCCCTTTGTACTGTGTGTGTGTGTGTATGCAAAGTTCTTTTGTATATTCTTTGAAGTATCTGGTAAATATTAAAGTATTTCCATACCAATTTATTCTTAAATCACGGCACCTTTATTTCACAATTTTTAGCTTTCTCCTTGAGACTTACTTCAGAAGGCTCTATCAAGGTTATTCTTCGCGAACCCTTTCAATTATCTTTCAATCAAATTAGCATTTTTGTTTAAATATCTAAACGCATAACTAATACTTATATCTCTTCCAGCAACATGGACTATTACTGTTTATTCAGCTGCTCAAATTTTGAGGTATCATCATCTATTATTACTAAACTATCTCGATTATGTGTTAAAATATGCCGAGTCAAATTCCCTTTCCTATTACAGGAATAGTCACACTCATAACACTTAAACTGTTTGGATTTGGAGTGTACTACCATGTGTTGGGTCAAATTCCCTTTTTGATTACAAGTATACTCACAGTGAGAACATTTAAATGACTTTGACTGAAGGTGTGTTGAAGCGTGCTCTGATAAAGTCTTCTTCAAGTTACAAACAAAGTCACACTGTGAGCATTTCAACAACTTTATTTTCGAGTGTGTTATCATGTGCTTAGTTAAAATCCATTTCCTGTTACAGGAGTAATCGCACTCCGAGCACCTGAATAAAGATATATTAGCGTGCCTTAACAAATGGTTCCTGAAACTCCTCTTTTCATTACAGCCATATTCACAAAAATTGCACTGAAACAATTTAATATTCGAATGTGTTAATTTATGACGCGTCAAATGGGCTCTCCAATTAGAAGAGTAGTCACAGTCGGTACACTTAAACTGCTTGGATTCGTTGTGGTTTAACATGTGATTTATTAAATTATGTTTTTGACTACAAGTGTAGTCACACTCAGAACACTTAAATAATTCGCTTTTAGAATGTGTTAATAAGTGACGGTTTAAACTCTGTTTGTAATTACAGGTATATTCGCATTCTGTACATTTAAATAAACTTGTTTCAGTGTGTGTTAATATATGAAGGGTCAAATATTCCTTCCTGTTACACGCGTATTCGCACTGAGAACACTTGTAATTTTTATCTTCTGAGTGATTTAGTAAGTGTCTTTTGAGAGTACTATGCCATATTGTTGTATAATGACAGTGAGGACACATTTGGATTTCCTTCCTACGTCTTCTGATAAACCATCGTCACTCTGCAAATAACAAAATATATCTTTGTAGTCATATAGTTGTAACTATTGTAGAATAGTTTCTATTCAAGTTAAAATAGGGAAAAAATAAAAAGAAGCGAGTCAACCAGTGTTTTATGATAATGTTTATATAAATTCTTATAAGGCTTTTTGATCTTTCTTTTACACCTCCAAGTATGCAGCTCATATATTAACTGTGAAGCAGAAGCCAGTTACATGCCAACAAATCAGTGTTAATCACCATCATGAGTAGTACTTCTCCTTGTAGTAAAGACTGGCTAAAGATTTGTTGACAAATACTTTAAGGCAATTCTTTCATTTCATCTGTCAATTGCTGCAGATCCCACAAGATCAAGCACAGATTTTTCTGTTGTTTACCAACTGGATGATGTACTGTACTTTTTCTAGACTAATATCCAGCTTTAGATAAATATTTCTATGCTTCATTCGTCTATTTTCTTCAATCGTAATCCACAATTATTTGATTCTTCTGCTACACTACTGAAGTTGGTCTTCCTGATCTTGCCTCATCAACTAAATCCCTACTTCAACTAATGGCACGTCAAACTCCCTTACAGGAGGATCTTAATACAATCATCAACATAAACTGCTTTTATGCATGTGAATTTTGATTGATGTACAACATTTCCATCACTGATCTCTGTTTTAAACTTAACTGCGACATATTATTGTGTCTAATGAGCGTCATTTCTTCATGCCGCAGACTTAGTACGTTTGTAGATAACTGTATATACAACCAGATGCATGATCAAACATGATTTCACCTTCACTATAAGAAACTCTACGCAGCTAGAGACCTTATTTATCAATCACCCTATATATATATATATATATATATATATATATATATATATATATATATATATATATATATATATATATATATATATATATATATATATATATATATATATATATATATATATATATATATATATATATATATATATATATATATATATATATATATATATATTAATTTTACCTCATGTGCTCTCTCGCCCTCTTTCAAATAATCTGTTGGGTATTCAAAGTCCTTAAAATCCTCTTGGGACTCTTTATCTTCCTCGACTTCTTCCTTCAGCATCCCTGACCCAATGAGGACATCTTTTGAAGTCTCCTACAAATACAAATACAAATTAAGAATATTTACTTAAATTTCCTTTTAAATGAGAAAACGATCGCTAAATAATTTTAAAAGTGATAAACAAGAGAGTTGTTAAAGAAAGTGCAATAGTAATCTGACAACACAGGAACTTTTTTTTATTTATTTATTTCCTCTCTATTGAAAAAACAAAAATAAAATAAAATAAAATAAAATAACTCTGTAAAATCTGCATTATACCAAATCTGTACACCATTTTTAACTTGCTATATATATATATAGCAAAGAAAGTGAGATTTTACCATTTCAAGTGTCAGTGGTGTTATAAAATACTACAGGGTAAGTTCACAAATAAGATTAATTTTTCCAAAAAGAATTATTTTGTATTTTTAGCTAAATTGAATTACTGGCCATTTGACACAAGCTATACATCAAAACTTCTAAATTTTGCACGTGAAAATAACTTACATAATGGAACACCCACAAAAGTACATACAAATCAGCAAGTATAAATGCTACTACTGTTTGGCCATTCTAGGTAAAATTTCTAAATTCCTGCAGAGATGATTAAACACAAGCCAGCACCTAAGGGGGTCTTTCCATTCTCAAGACACCAATCCTACCCTACCTTAGAGGTAACCAATGAGTAATCTATAAAGTTTAATGTCTAGAAGTAAAATATTCAAAGCTAGAACAGCCTTTTAGGTATAGCTCAATAGGATACTAACTAAAGACTGAAAAAATCTGTATAAAATGATCTGATGGGGAAACAGATGGTGTTAACCAAGACCCAAAAAAACACAAGTAATAGAAAGTAGGAAAGAAAAAAAAAAAAAAAAAGATAATTACTAAACATAATACAACAAGAAGGCAACTTGAAATCTGATGGGTATAGAAATTTGGCACTCATGGATCTATAGCTACCTTTTCATGGTAACTTTCCTCTCAATGGGCACTAACTGAGTATATTATATAATATATTTAAATATATTTTCTTTCTTTGCTAGGTTTCATAGTACAATTATTAATTATATTTAACTGCTTACCCCATATGATCTCTTATCGTTATTTGAAGTATCCGTTGTAAATTGAAAATCTTTGAAATCCTTTTGCAACTCTTCCTCTTGTTCAAATCCTTCCTACAAAATCCCATCACAAATGAGCAGTTTTTCTTCATAAGATACCTGTAATAATTGTGAAATTATTATACTTGTAATGAAATAAATTTGTTCTTGTAATATAAAAAAAAATTTGCTTTGTCTATTTGAATATTTTTCCAAAAAAATTTTTTCTTATATATTTATTTGTAATAATAAACAATCTCTTATGATTGGTATGGATTTCATTTTGATAATAGTATCAGAAATCTACCAAGATTTATTTTCTACGTAATTTGCTTTTGTGAAGGAATAAGATCTGTCGTAAATGGGTAATTTCTTAATATCACTAACTTAATTTTCAAGATTACCAGAAATAGGAAAAGTAATTCTATTCCATTTTATATATTTATAAAATAAAATTCTCAATTATAAGAACTAAAATTTTCAAATAAAAAAATGCAATGTCTTATTTTTTTCTACTTTATTCAACAGTATATAACTACCTTTGGCTATTTATGTTAAATTAATATATAGATATGTTTTCAAAAATTTATTAACTTGTTCACATAACTATAAACTTGAAATAAAATTTTTAGTTTTTTTTTAAAAAAAAAAAAAAAAAACAATATATATATATATATATATATATATATATATATATATATATATATATATATATATATATATATATATATATATATATATATATATATATATATATATATGTAAAGGTAGAGATTGTTTCTGAGTTTCGATTGTTAAAAAATATCGAAAATCAAAAATATCGGAGAAGCCTATCGTAAACAAGAGAGTTGCCAGAGGTACTATTACTAGACATACACACAATTATTATTACTTACTTTTCTAGCAGAACCTAATTCGACTTATCATAACCTGAACTACCAAAGTTGCCGTAAAAAGAAAATATAGAGAGGCATGAACAAATTACACTGATATCTTGAAGATTCATATTTAAGGAATAACAAGTATACACTACAATGACAGTGAAAGAAAGGAAACTGAGTTATAAAAAAAAGTTATAGGCAGGAAAGTATCGATTAAAATAAAATATTGACATAAAAAAATATTGATATAAAAAATATCGAAAATCATAAACAATCTCCACCTAAGCCAATATATATATATATATATATATATATATATATATATATATATATATATAGGTAAAGGTGGAGATTGATTCTGAGTTTCGATTGTTAAAAAATATTGAAAATCGAAAATATTGGAGAAGCCTATCGTAAACTATATTTATATATATTAATTATTATTACTTACTTTTCTAGCAGAACCTAATTCGACTTACCATAACCTGAACTACCGAAATTGCCGTAAAAAGAGGCCTAACCTACACAAGAATTTGCCATAAAAGAGATCTAACGTACACAAGAACGTTTGCACGACATAGTAGCCTAGGGCTAAGTATAGGTATGAAAATATCGATTAAACTGAAATATCGACATAAAAAAATATTGATATAAAAAATATCGAAACTCAGAAATAATCTCCACCTAAGCCATATATATATATATATATATATATATATATATATATATATATATATATATATATATATATATATATATATATATATATATATATATATATAACCTGACTCACAATACAATGTTCAGATATAACTTAAATGTTACCTCCTTGAAGTGATCTATCTTGTTGTGACAATGCTAAGCTTTAAATTTTGATCAGAGTAAATGCCAAATTCTTAATTAACAAAACTTTAAACTGGAGACCAAAGGATATTATTTATTCTTTGCAACAAGTTAATACATAGTCTCCATGCATACCAACTGTTTATAAGTGAATTAAAAGATTCAGGAAAGTATTAATGATAATCAAAGGAAATGGAGACCATAAACCACAGTTAATTGATAATTAATTTATATATTGTTTGTAGTTAATAAGTTAAGAAATATTTCTATTTTAGTAACTGGGAAGAATCTTTTCTACATGGTTAGACTATAATACTAAATTACGCACCACAAATGAAATCGCAATATTTTATATATAAAAAGAAACCATGCACTAAATCACTTTTTAAAAGTGATTTTAAAAATCATATTTCATAAAAATTTATCCTTCGCTGTCAATTTGGATTATTTTAAAGTAACTATGTACTTCATTAAGTGAATAACGCACATTTTTAATGGGATCTGTCAAACCAAGTTCTAATAATGAATGAGTATTTTTCATTATAAAAATAATAATTTTGATTAAGTTTTCTTTCAATTTGTGGTTGGCTCTATTTGTTTAATAAGGAAATTCAAGGGATGTAATAATAAAATATGACAATTAAATTTTTTTATAAAAGGCATCTTTCATGTAGTTTTATATTTTTTTTATTTATTGTCTATCAGATAGTAAAATTGAATATGAATCTATGAAGTGATAAGAAAAAGATATATAATAATGTTGTTACTCTATTCGACTGATGGCAAAATAGTTAAGTGCATACTGCAACAGTATTCAATTTGGCTGTTAGGTCCCAACTCACTGCAACAATGTTACAGGCATATTATTATTATAATTTTTAACAATTGGCTTGTGCCACCCAAATTAAATTGGTGCAGTACATTAACTAACACATAAGAATAACATTACCTATAGTAGATTATAACACAATCTAAAAAGGTGTATTTGATCATAGTATATAGATTACCGATTTGGCGCCTTTTTTAACATTTTTTTTTTAAAAAAAATAACAGTAAAAACTTTACGAGTGACACGGGCTTAAAAATGAAGGACCTATCTCCAACCGTGCATAAAATTACCGATAAACTGAGTACAGTATATATATATATATATATATATATATATATATATATATATATATATATATATATATATATATATATATATATATATATATATATATATATATATATATATATATACTCTTACTTCTGCTCTGCGGTGTTTGATACCAAATTTTCATACCTATTTTGAAAGGGTTTGAAAAATTCTTATATAAATACCTTTTACAATGCTTTTTTTTTTTTTAAATTTATCTATATATTTTGATATAAAATATTAATAATTGTAATATACTTTTATTACAATATCCCTATTTTTTCCGGTTCTATACCACTACCTTTACCTTCAAGAAAGATTTGTCGTTGACTGTCGTTAAAAATTTCAAATGCAAACTCTTACTGGCTAGGTAGCTAGAGGTGAACGAAAAAAAAGAGTTGTCAATTTTTCAAATATATTAGTTTTTTAATTAATTTCCAACTCTTTCATTTACTTTCTTTCTCCTAAAATTTAAATAAATAAATAATAATAAAATACTACTACTACTACTAATAATAATAATAATAATAATAATAAAATAATACATTTAATTAATTACTGGCAACCAACCCATCGAAACATTGTCATTTGACTCGCACAAAAAAGGGAGAATTGATACCATTTGTCTGTTTTTTGTTATTTTCGTATTTTTTGTTCCGCTTGAGAAAGAGAAGGAGAGAGTGTTGATAAATTTTTTTTTTAATAGAATTATTACGTAAGTAGAAGGAGAGTGTTTGGGTTTTAGTCCTAGTTCCCTCTCTCTATATCTAATTGGAAATGTTACCCGTATTCCAAATGCAGTTTGAAACTTTGAATGAAGTTTTCTCTCTGACTCAACTAACTCCGAGGGAAAAGTTGCCAACTAACTAACTAACTTACTGAATTTATATTTTTAAATTATTAAATTTGGATATTGTTTTTCGTTCATTGTTAAAAAGTAAATAAATAAATAGATAAAATAATAAAAATAATGATAATAATAATAATAATAATAATAATAATAATAATAATAATAATAATAATAATAATAATAATAATACGAAAGGTGATTACTGGCAATGACGACCAATAAATTTTGTTTTGTTAAAGAAATTCATAATTTGAAATGAAAGAGCGTTTTTTTATGTTTTTTTTCCGCATCACACAGGTCTTAGCAAGCCAAAAAAATTTTCTTGTTGCAGCTTTGAACGTAGGATCGTACCCTACTGCCATATTACACCAAATATATATATTTTACATTTTTGTTACAATTTTTTACAAACTCGCTAAATTAAAGCACCTTTTAATTTTCGGAATCTGACTCATAAAAAGACGCCAGACTACGCTTCAGACGTGCGCTGCCAAACGTACGATACTAATATAAATAATATAAATTTCGTTGTTAATAAAATAAATATATATATATTTTTTTTTAATTCCCAATTTTTCCTTATCAAATTTCTTCAATGAAAATAAAAATATACTCCTTTTTTACGTACGCTAAGTGGTTTTTTAAATATGTAGCTGGCTCAAAATGAAGTCTGGCATATATATATATATATATATATATATATATATATATATATATATATATATATATATATATATATATATATATATATATATATATATATATATATATATATATATATATATATATATATATATATATATATATATATATATATATATTCGGGTGTTGAGCTTTCGAAAGTGCGGATGCGGATGTTAAGCTTTCGAAAGTGCTGATTCAGACGTTGAACTTTCGAAAGGGCGAATGAGGATGTTGAGCTTTCGAAAGTGCTGATTCGGATGTTGAACTTTCACTGATGCAGATGTTGAACTTTCGAAAGTCCGGATGCGAATGTTGAGCTTTCGAAAGCGCTGAATCGATGTTAAGCTTACGAAAGTGCGGATGCGGATGTTGAAATTTTAAACCCTCCCCCCCCAAAAAAATATATAACAAAAAGCAAATAAAAAGCCTCCCCCTCCAAAAAAAAATTAAAAAAAATAACAAATTTGCAGCATGTCGACCTTTTACTTTACCTGATTTCTGATATGCCCATCTCTAGTGTAAATTGAAAAAAAAAATTTTTTTTTTTTTTTTTTTTTTTGGCCGCAGCATCTGGATTTCACTTTGTAGTTCTGTGGATTGAGCATGGTGGTCGGCTATTTACTTGACGACATTCAAAGACTTCAGCAACTGTGGAATATATATATATATATATATATATATATATATATATATATATATATATATATATATATATATATATATATATATATATATATATATATATATATATATATATATATATATATATATATATATATATATGATGAAACGGATGTACTTTTTTCTCATCTGCGGTTGCGGATATAGAATTTTCAAGTGCGGATGCGGATGTTGAATTTTTAAAAAATGCGGATGCGGATGTTAAATTTTCGAAAGTGTGGATGCGGATGTATAATTTTCACAAGTGCGGATGCGGATGTTAATTTTGATGAGGATGCTCTGCGGATGCCATTACTACGGCATATATTTCTTCGGAATTTAAAACGACAATTTCAATATGTGTGTGTGTGTGAGTCAGTGCGTATGTAAGCGAGTGTGTATGTATGCGGGAGTGTTTATACACATATATATATATATATATATATATATATATATATATATATATATATATATATATATATATATATATATATATATATATATATATATATATATATATATATATATATATATATATATATATATATATATATATATATATATATATATATATGTGTGTGTGTGTGTGTGTGTGTGTGTGTGTGATTTTGTGCACACATATTGAAAGGTGCGAGCATTTTCTGTTGGAGGAGTGAAATTAACAATTAAAAAAAAAAAAAAAAAAAAAGAGAGAGAGAGAGAGAGAGAGAGAAAAAGAAGAGAGAGAGAGAGAGAGAGAGAGAGAGAGAGAGAGAGAGAGAGAGAGAGAGTGTTGCCAATTTTTTCAATATTAAATTACTTTTTTAATGATTTTCCAAATTTTTCTTTTAGTTTCTTTGTAATGTTATTAAAATAAATAATAGTAATAATAATAATAATAATAATAATAATAATAATAATAATAATAATAATAATAATAATAATAATAATAATAATAATAATAATAATAATAATTTAGTAAGAGCTTTCTGGCAACCTTGGCAACCTTTACAGACTTGAATTTAAATTGTCATTTGAACTAACCGCCGTTTTCGTTTTTTCTTCTGTCTTCATTTCACTTCTTGTGGAACATTTTGTTCGTTCCTTATATGTACCCACCCACACACACCCACACCCACATATATATATATATATATATATATATATATATATATATATATATATATATATATATATATATATATATATATATATATATATATATATATATATA
>SEYY01008749.1:190000-192500 GCA_009176605.1 Armadillidium nasatum | reverse complement strand
ATATATATATAATATATATATATATATATATATATATATATATATATTATATATATATATATAATATATATATATATATATATATATAATATAATTATATAATATAATATATATTATATATATTATATATAGAAAGGGCTGCCAGAAACCACAACCCAAGATATCGATCACGATTTTATTTACTTGATATGCATCTCACGATCCCTATTAACTTTAAGAGAGATCGATATATATATATATATATATATATATATATATATATATTATATATATATATATAATATAATATATATTATAATATATATATATATATAATATATATATATATATATTATATAATATAATATATAATATATTATTATATATATAATATATATATATATATATATATATATATATATATAATATTATATATATATATATATATATAATTTATTTTATAATAATAAAAAAATAAAATAAAAAAAAAAAAAAAAAAAAAAATAAAAAATAAAAATTTTAATATCTTTTTATGTACATAATGAAAAATTGTCCTACAATCTTTGGGACAAGTGGCAAAATGTCAAACAAATTTTTTTATTTTCTTATTAAAAATAAATGTTAGCGACTTTCTTATGCTTAACATGTCTTTTCTCTATTGAAAAATTTTACTGTGGCATTTTTGCCATTTTCCAACGATTCGTTAGACAATTTTTGCAGTGATTAAATAGCAAATTGTCAAGGTTTTAGGTCCATTTCGCAGCTTATATGTATGAAGAATGAAAGTACGTATTTTGTTAAAAAAAAAATAATTTTATATAATATATATATATATATATATATTATATAATTATATATATATATATATATATATAAATATATATATACATATACATATATATATATATATATATATTATATATATATATATATATATATATATATATATATATATATATATAACTGAACAGTGAAATAATGAGATATGACTTAAGAGTTCACGAGAGCAATTCAAATGTAACAGAGAGAAAGTATAAGAAATGAGATATACAAAAAACTTTCAGTGAGAGTCTATGAGAGAAGTAGAGTTAGTAAGCCAAAAATTATTTCTGTGTGTTTGGAGTCACCCCAGATATGATATGCATACTTCATACTCATTCCAACTTCCCAGCACATGGCAAACAACTAGGGTAGTTTGAAGAAGCTCTGTAGACTCATCATAATGCACAACCTCTTAAAAGCTTGCTAAGTGAATGAGATTACTAAATCCTTCTACCAAAAGTCACAAGAAAAGAAAATACCATAATTATTTATAATAGAAGAAGGTTCAATTCGACTTTTCTCGGAAGGAAAAATTTGAATTGTGTGGAAGATTATATTCAGTAATAGATGAAATAAATAAGTTTTTGAGGGATTGAAGACAACCATATTTTCTTTACCTCAACTTAAGATACTTGAATGTTCAGAGTCTAATCCCCAGTCAGTAATAATTTGCAATTTTTTTTAACCTTTTAAAGTGTAAGGTGTACTGAAATAAGATTGGATATATCACGAAATGAAAGATAGAAAATCAATAATGAAATTAAAATAAATATATATATATAATATAATATATAATAAATATATATATAATAATTTATAAATATTACAAATATAATATAATATATATAATATTAAAGCATTTGCATCGACCTTTGATTTCTGAAAGTAAACTTCTGTTTTGCTTCAAAAATCAATGTTCAGATTTTAAGAAAAATTTTTTACTTTTCTTTTTTCTTTCTTTCCCTCCCCCCCCCCTTTAACTAACTAATGTCCAAATGAATAAATATTTGAATAAATAATTTAATAAATTTCTATTACATAACCTCTTAACATTCTGCATACTTAAGAGGTACAAGAAAATTTTTACAATCTCTTTTTCAGAGATGTTAAAATATATATTAAATAACTTTTGATGGGAGACTATTAAAGCGATCTTTTCCTAACCAGTTCGTTCCTTTCTAGCAGTAATAGTAATTCGTTTTATAACGGCCAATAAATGCTTTCTCTCATTCCTGCGATGTTATAGGCAAATGGATAAAAACCCAATATTATATATATATATATACATATACAATATATTTATATATAAATATATATTATATTATATATATATATATATATATATTAAATATAATAATATATTCTTATAAATATATTATATTAAGTATATAAATTATAATGAATCCACTGGACATCTTCCATTTGAACTTAAAATTTTGAACTATTAAAATTTCACTAAAACTGATGGGTTTAATGTGGACTACCGGTTTTTACCACCACTAGCTTGTGAATGTAGATTGATGGAGAAAGTAAAAATAGTATCTACGTTATTTTAAATGGACATTATTAACATTTATATTTGATTCCTCCCTCCTGTTTTTTTTTTTTTTTTTTTTTTTTTTTTTTTTTTTTTTTTTTTTTTTTTTTTTTTTTTTTTTTTTTTTTTTTTTTTTTTTTTTTTTTTGAAATTAAGAAAAGC
>SEYY01008749.1:180000-182500 GCA_009176605.1 Armadillidium nasatum | reverse complement strand
TTAGTATTTCTTTATATATTCTCATTTTTAGATCTTCACCTATCTTTAACCCTAGAATGGTATCGCTATTTTTGCATACACTATTGGTAACGACGGGTCAATTGGACCCAGTTTTCAAAAATTAAAAAAAAATATGTTTTTTTATTTTTTTAAAAAAAATACAAAACAAATGTTAAAAAACACTATTCTTTTTTATTTTTATTCAATAAAAAATGTAAAAAAGTATAAAAAATTAAAAAAACTTAATAATTGAAAATTATATGTGTTTTCCTTGAAAAATGAGACAACAGTAACAAAAACAAAAAAAAAAAAGACATAAACCTCTTGTTCTCACAGAGATGGTGTTTTGCATAGGCGAAGATAAAGGTTAAGGGGTTTCATCGTGATACTGCACATTCTTCTAGGGCCTAAGTGAACTGTTTGCCTGAGGAGTAAAGATGGAGTATATTTAGTAATTCAAAAAGACGATTACTTGTATATATATATATATATATATATATATATATATATATATATATATATATATATATATATATATATATATATATATATATATATATATATATATATTAGGGTATGGAGTGAAGTATCGGTATCGGTATCGGCAAGTATCGGCATATTTTTAGGTATCGGGTATCGGTTTCGGGGAATTTTTAGGTATCGATATCGGTATCGGTAAAAATTTTGGTATCGCTCCATCCCTATATATATATATATATATATATATATATATATATATATATATATATATATATATATATATATATATATATATATATATATATATATATATATATATATATATATATATATATATATATTGTAATAGTACCTGCTATTTTGCACAGTTCACACAAAATGGAAAGATATGTCCTAAGCATACTGCCTTATCACATTTGTGGCAACTGTATCGTGACTCTTTGTCATTGGAGGGTTTACACAACTCACATCTCTTCCTATTCGAGGTACATTCGCCCATCACTGGCTTATTGCCATCTCTTGTAGGTGCAGGCTTAGGGATGGAGAATACATTTCTAATTATTTCTTCAACTGGGGTTTGTTGAAATGTTAGTCGGTGTTCTGCCCATGGCCTTATAAGATTTATAGCCAATTCCGTCATATAGTTGCGCCTTGGCATTTTTTTATTACGGTTGCGAACCATATTGTCGTTATGTATTATCCACGAATTTATGACACATGCATTAATCATTCCAAAGAATACACATAACGGCCACCGTTTTGTTTTTCTTCCACATGAATATATTGCACACATTTGATCAAATGAGTCAACTCCACCTTTGGTTCTATTATAGTACTCAATAATTTCAGGTTTTCCAGACTGTCCCAGTGTAGGTTGTGAGTGCATTGAAGACAGGAGAAGCACTACCTTCTTCTTTGTTTTTGAAGTTGCTGGTACATATGACACCAAAGTCATTTCTCATGGTGTACAAAAAGGCACTTGAAACAATCTCTCTGTTTTGCTTCTCCTTCATTTCCGTTGGGATTTCCTTCTTGTTGCCTTTTATTGTTCCGACTAGCGTCATTCCACAGTTGTTGAGGAGGTCAAGCGCTAAGGGAATTGACGTGAACCAATTATCGGTTGTAACATTTCTATTTGATTTATAGAATGGTTTTGTAATCTCAGAATCTTAAGAATTGATGTCAAGAGCACTGATGTCAAGAGCAGACTCTATATCCTCTTGGGTAAATTTTCTTTTGGCCATTATAAAATATTATTATTATTATTATTATTATTATTATTATTATTATTATTATTATTATTATTATTATTATTATTAATATTATTATTATATATATATTATATATATATATATATATATATATATATATATATATATATATATATATATATATATATATATATATATATATATATATATATATATTATATATATATATATATAAGATTGGAAGGGCTTTGATTTGGGCGATGATAAATAATTGACGATGAAGCAATGATGTTGGATGTTCTAGGATGATGGTGAGATTATAAAGCTTGTGTAAATGCTATGATTTCTGACTTCAAATATAATTGCAAATAGATTAGTTTTACAAAAAGTATTATAAAGTATATGCACAATTATGGTAAGGTATATAATCGTCTGTTAGAAGAGCCAGTAAAAATGAGAGCGCATGAACAACATGTTCGACTAACAGAAAGGCTAATAAGGAAACTGACTGACGATGCGGAAATCGTTTGAATTTGAGGTTGAGGGGGTTAGGGGTAGGGGGATGCCTAAAGGGGAATGGGTAAGTGGAGTGAGAGACTTGTTGTTGCGAAGTACCATAAACTAACGAAAATTTATATTTTTCAACGAGTTAATTTCACCCTACAGTATTGGTAATGGCGGGTCAAAATGACCCAAAATGCAAAATATAACGAAAACGGTTCAAGCTAGAAAAAAATTTTACCTACCCTCTTCTATATTACTTCAAATGATGAAGCTATATGAGACCTCATGAAATTATCATAACACAC
>SEYY01008749.1:162500-165000 GCA_009176605.1 Armadillidium nasatum | reverse complement strand
AAGTCGAATTAGGTTCTGCTAGAAAAGTAAGTAATAATAATTGTGACTATGTCTAGTAATAGTACCTCTGGCAACTCTCTTGTTTACGATAGGCTTCTCCGATATTTTCGATTTTCGATATTTTTTAACAATCGAAACTCAGAAACAATCTCCACCTTTACCATATATATATATATATATATATATATATATATATATATAATATATATATATATATATATATATATATATATATATATATATATATATATATATATATATATATATATATATATATATATATATATATATATATATATATGACGGAAGATGTATGTTAAATTGATTCAAATGAATCTAAAGTGAAAGGAAGAGATGGGCAGAGACATAGAGGCAAAGGGGGAGAGAGAGAGAGAGAGAGAGAGAGAGAGAGAGAGAGAGAGAGAGAGAGAGAGAGAGAGAGAGAGAGAGAGAGAGAGAAGAGAAAAAATTGAAACTTTAATTTCTAAACCAAAAAAAAATTTATAAAAAAAATAAATGTAATTAAATACTTAAAAAAAATATTGTATTTATATTTTTGAAAAATAAAAAAAGTTATTTTTTAATTATCATGTAGTAAATTAGAAACTGAAATATTTTGAGAAAATTTTCATTTTGTCTAAAAACATTTGTAGAGTCTTGGTGTAATAACAGGATAATCTTAATATATTATTTCTATTCTTAGCTTTCAAAAATTTTATATACAAGATATAAGTTTTAGGCTCTAAGTTGTAGATTATTTGGAAATTTAAATAAAATAGTAAGTTTAATATTTTTAGTCTTAAGTTCCATGCAAGTTTAAATTGAAGTAAATTTGTATGGTATATATAAATTAGTTGTAGTTTGTAAGTTGTAACTAAGTTAGGATTAATAATTTGCAAGTTATAAAGCAAGAAAAATAAACATGTAAAGTTAAAACAGTTACAAAGAAAGAAACTACTATCAAAACTAGTATCTACTTTTCTTAAGACAGAATGTAGATTTTATCTTTTCATTATTATTATTACTATTATTATTATTATTATTATTATTATTATTATTATTATTATTATTATTATTATTATTATTATAATTATTATTATTTATTACCAAGGACAAATTCGTCCCCCAGAAGCCCATTTCAGTTCAGAATTAATACTTATAAAATAAGCGATTTTTGTTTGTCTAAATTTTGTACCAGAAAAAGGAATAAAGATTATTATTATTATTATTATTATTATTAGTAGTAGTAGTAGTAGTAGTATCATTATTATTATTATTATTATTATTATTATTATTATTATTATTATTATTATTATATATTATTATTATTATTATTATTATTATTATTATTATTATTATTATTATTATTATTATTATTATTAATATTGTGATTATTCCTATTTTAACGAATAATTCCAAAGCATATTTTTAACTTAAAAATTTTCAAAGAACTAATTGTTAAGTTTTTTGTTCCTACAATTTTTTCACTTTATAATTTTGTTGCTTCCCTCTTTCATTTCTTTAAGTATACTCCACCAACATATAGAATGCTTTCAGGCATTTCAGACCCACCCATTAAAATGATGTATTTTCATTTTTATTCTAATATTATTAATGTTATTATTATTATTATTATTATTATTATTATTTTTATTTTTATTATTATTATTATTATTATTATTATTATTATTATTATTATTATTATTATTATTATTATTATTATTATTATATTTATTATTTTTTATCATTATTATTATTATTATTATTACTACTATTATATTAATTGTTATAATTACTTTTATTTTTATTATTATTATTATTCATTTTATTATTATTATTATTATTATTATTATTATTATTATTATTATTATTATTATTATTATCATTGTTATATTAGTTTAACAATGATATTTTAAGAGTTTTCTTTAATCTTTGATTAATTTAAGTTAATAATTATTATCTATCTTGCCCCCTCTACTGTTATTTTTCCCATGCTAGAAGAGATTCTACCTTGCATTATTATTCTTTCCAGTTTAAAATTAAAAATAAAAAATTCTTTCAACTGAAATCATCAACTTCCTTGGAAGATGATCTCAATTGATGATTTCAAATCTCTCTCAAATTTCAATTAAAGAAAAAATATATAAAACAAGATTAATTTAATTCCAACATTTAGTGCACAGAACTATTTCATTCTTTTGAATTTTTTTTCGCATCTTCTTTCAAGAGAATTTGAGAACTCGTATATATATATATATATATATATATATATATATATATATATATATATATATATATATATATATATATATATATATATATATATATATATATATATATATATATATATATATATATATATATATATATTCTTTTCTTTATTACATTTCTCATTAAAATTTGCATCTCTCTATTGCCCTACTTCATATTCTACATAAAGCATTAATAAATTCTATAAACATCGAAGGAGAACTATAAATATATATTTTTTTTTTTTTTT
>SEYY01008749.1:155000-157500 GCA_009176605.1 Armadillidium nasatum | reverse complement strand
AATTACAAAGATAAAAATGGGGAGTAGTGTGTGCTATTATATATTTAAACTGGAAAGATTAGATGATAAGCGGCCATTGAATTTATATTTAAATAGGAGTAAAACTGAGATTAAGAAAGGATAGGAAAGGATTGAAGTCCTCTAAAGGTGGGAAATGAATTAAAGAGGAAGTAGTATTAAGAAACTTAATAAGTATGAATTTATCCATTGAATAAATGAGTGGTTAAATAAAACCATAAAACATCGATAAAACAAATGATATTAGAAAAAATCAAAGGAAGACAATAATGGTAATGATCTACTTAAAAGTAAATATAAATCTACTGAGATGGAGAGTCTAATTAAATAGAATCATGATTGATATTATCTAGAAATAGATACAGCTATATTAACGCTAATAAGAAAAAATTGACGCATTAAGAATGAATAAAAATTCTTAAATAGTTTTAAAGACATTTGGAATTTATTTAGGTAGACTAAAACAGTGAATAAAACAAACCTTGACAAGAATAGCTTGCCAAAATATATTGTAAGGAATTAAGATAGTAGAAGGAAATGGAATTGTGAAAAAAATGTATAATAAATCTAAGGTTCTATTTTCAATAATGTATTATTGATGCAAGATTGTTCAAGTCATGCAAATGCGTAATTGAATGCGTAGTCTTCGAAAAATTGGAAAGAAAAAAAAAAAGAAAAGAAAGAGATATTATGTTGAGTAAAAACATTGAGAAGAAAGAAGAGAAAAAGAACAAAAAGTTCAGAAGTTCGAGAAGAGAAGAAAGCTACGAAAGAAATATCCAGTTTATGAATATATATATATATATATATATATATATATATATATATATATATATATATATATATATATATATATATATATATATATATATATATATATATATATATATATATATATATATAATAATATATATATATATATATATATATATATATATATATATATATATATATATATATATATATATATATATATATATATATATATATATATATATATATATATATATATATATATATATATAAATGTATATATGCACTGCATCCTGCCCTGATAAACTATTTCTTCTCTGTCTTTCTACTTCAGCCTTCCCTTCTTGCTGGAAACGTGCCCTCATTCTGCCTGTGCCAAAGAAGAGGGAACCCTCTCAACGCTCTAATTATCGTCCTATCTTTAATTAGAAAATTTCAAAATACCTCAATTCTTCTAATTTTATCTCTGATAGCCAGTATGGTTTCCGTAAAATATGCTCTATTGGTGATCTTTTTTACTTTTTGACTCTTAGTCCTCCTCTCTTTGGTGTTCTGCAGTACATATCGAAAGCTTTCGAAAGAGTTTGGCACAAAGCTTTGAATTCCAAACTTCCCTCTTTCGGAATATATCCTACTCTCTGTGACCTTCTTTCTAATACCTTTCTGGTCGTTCTAAAGCAGCTGTTGTAGACTGCCACCGTTCTTCTTTTAAATCTATAAATAGTGGTTTTCCTCAAGGATGTGTTCTATCATCAACTCTCTACTTTTCATTAATGACTTCTCTCTATTACTTCATCACCTATGCATTCCTATGCAGATGACCCCACCCTTCATTATTTCTTTCACTTTGAAAGAAGAACCTCCTAATAGCAGTTAATTATGGCAAGAAAGGTATCCTTGAAGCAACTTCTCTCTGATCTTTCTTGTATTTCAAATTGGGGCAGAAAAACATGGTCGTTTTGAATGCCTCAAAAACTCAATTCCCCTATCTTCCTACTCGAGACAACCTTCCATATAGCTAAGACATCTTCAAAAAAATTCGATCTAGACCTTCACCTGCCCTCAATATTCTCGGTTTCTTTTTCTATTGATTTTTTTTTCTGGAAGGATTACATTACTTCTCTTTCTAAACAAGCTTCTATGAAGTAAGGTGTTCTGAGGCTCCCTCGTTATTTTTTTACGCCATCCCAGTTACTTGCTCTTTATAGAAGTGTTGTTCACCACTATATCGAGTAATCTTCGTACATCTCGAAGAGGTCGAGCCTAGGGCTTTTGATCTTATAAACTCTTTTGCTCTTACTACCTCTCTCCAATTTCTCTCTACCCGTCGTATTGTTGCGTCCCCTCTATCTGTACTATCGATATTACAACGGACACTGCTCTTTTGAACTCTAACGTCGCATACATCCTCCACTGAGAAGGGCTCGTGCGATTCGGCTTTCTACAAAATCTCATCCTTTCTCTGTCCAACTCTCCGACCTCAGACTTAACAGCTATGCTCAATCTTACATGTACACTGCTACTAAAATCTGGAACAAACACCATTTATCTCTTTTTCGCAACTTCCTTTAACTTCCACACTTTTAAACGCCGTATATCGGGTCATGTCGGCCATAATTGACCATATTTCCGACTATTTCTCCAACTCCGAAGTAAAATTATTAGGCCTCTAAACCTTTACCCACCAGAGATGTTGTATATATATATATATATATATATATATATATAT
>SEYY01008749.1:132500-135000 GCA_009176605.1 Armadillidium nasatum | reverse complement strand
TATATATATATATATATATATATATATATATATATATATATATATATATATATATATATATATATATATATATATATATATATATATATATACTAAAGAGCAAAATTAATGTATCATCTACAATTTATCAGCTGGGAGGTCTCGACGACATTGTAGGATAATGGGAGTGCCTGTGTGTAGAGCTGTGAGCTTGTATCTACCCAAATAATGCAGTTTAGCATTTAGGGGCAATATCGACGAAATGCAGTTAAAGGGCAACCAGCCAAATTCATTGAGTGAAGTGGTAGGAGAGAGAACGCCACAGGTATGCCGGGTATCGAGAGTATTCAACTTATAACGTTTGTGCAAGTAATATGGAGAGGTTACGACGGAGTTTGACACGAGGCGACTGTGTGGCAATCACAACACTGGCAGTTGAAGGGTACTTACAACGCCAACTGGGCCGACGGTTCGGGGTCTCGCATACAACCATCGAAAGGGTCCTACAGAGGTACGAGTTGACACATGCTCACATCAGGCTGCCTGGCTAAGGTAGGCCACGAGCAACAACGGCCGTAGAGGACAGATATATACAGTTAATGGTAGCTCGAGATCAACATGCAGCACCACGTGATCATCGTCCCGAGCTGCAGAATGTCCATCAGACCCTTATTAGCAGGAATACCATTCGAATTCGCCTTGCGGAACATGGATACCACCCACGGAAGCAGGCAAGAGGGCCTCCTCTCTTCAGGGAGCACCGTTGAGCAATAATAGTTTTCACCCAACAACACCTGCATTTTAAGCCCCAGGATTGGGTGAGTATCCAATTTACGAAAGAGTGAAGATTCAATCTGCACAGCTCCGACTGACCTTCCAGGGTTTATCGGAGGCGTCACGAGCGCTATGCTGCATGTGCAAGAGATACTCCCCTTCAGTGGTGGGTTTGTTATGGTTTAGGGTGATATACCTTTCCATGCCCTCAAGGAGCTATACGTCTTCGATGCAGGATACCTAACCGGGCAACGATACTAGCAAGCATACTCGAACCGTAAGTAGTACCTTCACCCCTATATCGGGGAAGCATTCTTCCTCATGCAGGATAATGCCAGACCGCATATAGCCATGTGTTGGTGATTACCTCAACACGGTAGTGATTCGAACATTCGACTGACCTGCGTACAGTTCAGACCTAAACCCCATCGAGCTTCTGTAGGATACACTGAAAAAGCGGCTGTGACTGATACAGCACCAGCCATACAGAATTAACGACCTACGACGAACGAATGTACGCCTATGGGAGGGACTGCCACAGGAAACCATCCAGGACCTCATCTCCAGCATGCATCAACGGTGCTTAGCTGTTATACGTACAAGGGGAGGCCACACAAGGTACTGACGGCTAGGAACAGATGGCATGCACATACACCCTGTAGGTTTGCACTGCACTCTAATTATTTGCCACGGTGTCAGGGGATCCCGGGGATTTTCACTGTGGGGCACCACATTACCTCCATTATGTATAACCATGTATTGTATAGTAACAATGTTACTACCAGTTATGTATATTTCGGTATCCTCCTATTGACGTTCGTTCCAGTGGTGCCTTAATTTTGCTCTTCAGAGTATATATATATATATATATATATATATATATATATATATATATATATATATATATATATATATATATATATATATATATATATATATATATATATATATATATATATATATATGTAACTTAGTATTAAAAACCACTATAATTAAAAATGTAAAAAGTAAAACACTAAAAAGATATTAGCATTGAAGATTAAAAAATTATCAACAACGGAGTATTAAAAACAAAAGTAAGAAAGTGATATCAAAGGTGTTTAGGGTGTTTAGGTGTTTCCTTACTGTTGGCCTAAAGAGGGAGACAGGAAGCAGGTCTCTGAAACTGTTGCCACTTTCTTTTTGTTTTTAATCCTCCGCTGTTGATAATTTTTTTAATATGAGTGACTATAATAACGGGAACCACTTAATAAAACAATAAAAAGTAAAACACTAAAACATTTTAACAAAGAGTTGATATGAAAACAAACAGTAAAAGGTTAAAAAATCGGCATAACGTTTCGAAGTGAATAAGCTTCCTTCTTCAAAGGCCTCTGGAGGATAAATGATACTAAAAAACTTCAAGCCAACGGACTAATGAAGAAAGAGGAAGGGGCTAAATTTTAGAAAAAAAAAAAAAAAAATGGAAAAATCGCACATATACTCTAAGTCAAGGGAAACAAAAACACACATCCATCCAAGCACACACACATAAACATAAACACAAGCACATAAGCATACACATGCACACACATACACATACACATACATATACACATATAAACAAACATGCACATATATACATATACACACATATACATATACATATATATATACATGCATACATACATATTACATATATACATATACACACATATATATACACATATATATACATGTACACATACACACATATATGCATATATAC
>SEYY01008749.1:125000-127500 GCA_009176605.1 Armadillidium nasatum | reverse complement strand
CAAGAATGCCGAAGAGCAGAGAAAAGAGAGCATCATCGAGCCTTTCTTACAGAACTCACGCTAGTAATATGGTTTTAGATCATAGGTTGGAAATTTTTCCAAGTTTTCTGTTTAAGAAATGAACTTCAAATATTGGAAAGTGTACTGATTTGAGAAATACTAGAGAGTTAAATAGTTAAAAGAGATTATACCCTTTCGACATACGCTGAATGAGAGAACATATACAGCAGACTGGAAAGTCAGGAGCTGATAGATCAAGAAGAAAAAGTTTTCTATATATATATATATATATATATATATATATATATATATATATATATATATATATATATATATATATATATATAATATATATATATATATATATATAATATATATATATATATTTATATATATATATATATATATATATATATATATATATATATATATATATATATATATATATATATATATATATATATATATATATATATATATATATATATATATATATATATATATATATATATATATATATATATATATATAAGGAAAATTGTCTATCTATATATATATATATATATATATATATATATATATATATATATATATATATATATATATATATATATATATATATATATATATATATATATATATATATATATAAGGAAATTGTCTATATATATATATATATATATATATATATAATATATATATATATATATATATATTATATATATATATATATATATATATATATATATATATATATATATATATATATATATAAGTAAATTTTATATTAATCTCTCTCCTCTATATATATATATATATATATATATATATATATATATATATATATAATATATATATATATATAATATATATATATAATATATATATATATATATATATATATATATATATATATATAATAGTATATTACAGATATGATACAATGTTATTTACTTTGCCACAACGTCATATAAATTATAAATACTCTCACCTTTTCACGATTATTTAAAAAAAGGAAAAAAAAAGGTGCACTAGAGAGATTGTCGACGTTTCTCTAAAATTCATTCAATTTCTTCCATGTTTGACGTCACAGCGTCACGAAATCCGAAGCTCAAATTCGTGACAAAAAAGAATTTCTTCTTTCAAATCGATCGTCGAACGACCAACCAACCCAAAATGCTGTTAAAATTCATATTCTTCAATGTGTATTAGTTAAATGGCGAACATATGAACGTGATGGAATGCAATAATGTATGATCGCGCACATGCACACACTGACACACACAGTCCGATATATATATATATATATATATATATATATATATATATATATATATATATATATATATATATATATATATATATATATATATATATATATATATATATATATATATAAGGTGTAAAGTTCGACTCAACATCCTAGTAATTCACCCTGGGTTCTTCTAACTGAGCCATGGGTAGGGCAAAATAGATATCGCAAGCCTCTGCCCGAAAAAATTGCTTGCTTGCATAACTCAAATACCAACCTCGGAATCGGACGGACCTTTTGGAAACAGACCACGGCAACGATTTTTCAAAAGAAATTGGCAAAACATTTTACAAAATTTCAGATGTGCTACTCTTAATATTGCGAAATATAGTGGAAGGAAGAGGAGATTGTGAACATGATGAGAGAGAGGAGGGTAGATGTGATGGGATTGGCGGAGATGAGGATGAGAGGGGAAGAGAGAGGTATAGAGAGACCTGAGGGGAAGTTATCTGTTGAAATATAAAGGATGGAGGAAGGAACTAGACATCCTTGTTATATATGACTGTGTACACATTTAAAGTGAAGGAGTAAGATATCATATATATCAAGTGTATGCTCCTGAAAGAGGACATGAGGCGGAGGAAAAGAAACTTTTTAGAGGAAAAGACATTTTATGGAAATGTTGGAGGAGAAGGTAGCTGCGGGAAGAAGGGAAAATGACATTTTATCACTGATTGGAGATCTCTTCTCCTTTCCACTTTATAGAGATGGAAAGGAGAAGAGATGGAGCAGAGAGGATGTTGGGACCATATGAATAGAAGATCAGAAATACCGAGAGAGAGGTTCTCTTAGACTTCTGTATGAGGAAAGCTCTAAAGATCATAAACAGTTTTTACCAGCAGAGAGATTCTCATAGATTTACGAAATAGAGACGAAATAAAAATACAGCGATTTTTGATAAGAGATCTACTACTGATTATATTATTTCATCGAATCGGATAGCAGAATGATAAGAAATTTGGAAGTGATACCGGGGGTTTCTTTGGACTCTGATCATTGACTGCTAGCGTCAGATCTAAGAATAGGGCTACAAATGAAGGAGAAGAGGTGTGCAATCAAAGTGGAGACGCTAAGAGAGCTAAGTAAAAAGCAAGAATATGTGGATAAAATAAGCGAAAATGCAGAACAAATAATGAAAGCAAAAAATGTGGAAAAAATACAGAAAGTCGAATTACGAATGGCAGAAGA
>SEYY01008749.1:110000-120000 GCA_009176605.1 Armadillidium nasatum | reverse complement strand
AGTTGTTTGGTTTATCCCATCACAGTTTTTTTAGGTTTATTTTTTTTTTTAAATTTTTAATGAAAGTAAAATGAAAAGTAGCTTAAAGCAAAAAAAAAAAAAAATAATATAATATATATATATATATATATATATATATATATATATATATATATATATATATATATATATATATATATATATATATATTTTTTTTTTTTTTTTTTTTGCTTTAATATATGTATATATATAATATATATATATATATATATATATATATATATATATATATATATATATATATATATATATATAGTATATATATATATATGAAAGGTCTGAGGGCAGTTTGTGGTATTAGTAGAAGGGATAAGAGTTTGGAATGCTAAAATAAAGGAAATGTGTGGTTGGAAATGGAGCTTGGTTGGAAGTGCTGAACAGAGTATGCTGAGATGGTTTAGTCATGTTTAGTAGAATGAATGAAGAGAGAATAGTAAAAAAGGCGTATTATATATATATATATATATATATATATATATATATATATATATATATATATATATATATATATATATATATATTATATATATATATATATATAAAATTATTCGCTCATCTTTAATTGGGAGGCTTATGGTTAATTATTTTTTCTTACAACCACTCACTTTTCAAAGAGGGGTCATAATTAAAGAATAAAAGAAAACCCACCCATGCTAACACAGATCTCTCAGGTGGGCTCAGACAGAGGATTTAAAGAGAGGTAGATTAAATACAGCAAGAAAATCAGAAGAAGGTAGTTAGTTCCAAAGAACAGAGGTGGCTGGAAAGGAGGTACCACAACGTGCAAGTCTAGTGTATGCAATGCTTACACAAAATACATGTGCAAGCAAGGCAATGGAGGTGGAATACTAGAGGTCAACTCCCTGTAGCACCTTCCAATTGTATTAACTATAGAAAAGAGAGAGTGCGCCAACGTCACGTCGCTGAGAAAGGTCATGGGAGTTTGAAAGTAGAGGACAGTTTATTAGTCTCTTAACTTTAGGCTCAACCTTATCCGAAAGAAGGACAGAACCGGAACCACCCCAAATGTGAGAACAGCATTTCATGCTAGGACGGATAAGGCCCTTATATAATTGGAGTAACTGTGCAGAAGAAAAAAAATTCCAGCAATCTGAACAGAACAGATTCAGTTACTTTTTTTTGCATGAAAAATGCCAAAAAGTTTCCTCTACGAAGATGTGAGTCGTTCTTGTTAAACGTGAAAAATTTAATAAGGTACAGAAACTAGAAGATGCTCATACGCCCAGAGGTCCAAATAGTTGGACATTATAAGGAGTACGATTTAAAGATGAGGTCTGGTATATAGAAGTCATCTTCGAGACAATCATCAATACAGGCAGGGAGCTGCGCCATCTGTTCAAGTTTTCGATGAACAAATAATTAATTATAAATGGCAGCCATATTCATCAGCTGTATGTGTCTCGAGATCTAGAGCAAAATCATTAGCTGTGGTGAAAGGTGAATTCACCAGAAAGAATAATTTCAAAGAAAAGAGAAAATGAGAGTATAATCTTTTTTGGAGTTCAGGTAGTCGGTGAATTGTGTATAGACAGTAGAGTTAAGAGATATATAAATAGGAAGCCGAAGTAATAAGGCAGAAAATTCTGTGACTTTAAAATTAGAAACCAAAGATCAAATAACGTCATTGCTCACAAACTCACAACAACTTCTTTTGACTGTGAACAGAGGACTGAGACAATAAAAGAGAACTGAATAAGATTTGTTATATGAGTGATCAAACACCTGAGTTTCGTTTAAGAAGAGGAGGAAGAAAAAACTAGAATAATTGATGCAATAAATTAAAAGAGAAAGATCATGAAAGTGAAAAACTGGCAATTTCGTGGGTGCACTAACACCACCACCGTAGGTAGCCAACTGCAACATTTATGATGAAAGGATATGGATGAACGAGCTTATATTCTCGGGAGATATCTCTCTTGGATTTTCTGAGGCTACTATGTTTTCACCAACTTTATAATTGAATATGATTGTGTGAATAGTGCATGATTTGTGTGAAAAAAAATAATAAGGTGTCTACTAGACAAACCTTCACCAGGGTGGGTGGAAATATTCCGAACACCCTCACATCCTATATTTCCAGTGAGGGTAATTTCAACTTTTCAGACGAAGCATACATTCTTCGCCATATTTAAAAATGCATTTAAGTGTATATATATATATATATATATATATATATATATATATATATATATATATATATATATATATATATATATATATATATATATATATATATATATATATATATATATATATATATATATATATATATATATATATATATATATATATATATATATATATATATATATATATATATATATATATATATATATATATATATATATATATATATATATATATATATATATATATATATATATATATATATATATATATATATATATATATATGTTTGTGTGAGTAAGAAATATGCAGTCTATTGTTTCTTTTAGGTGAACAAGGAGGCAATGACCATTTTTCATTTGCCTTCTGAGCGAAACGAGTCTGGGTAGACCCCTACAAAACCAAATCACTTTTTGAAATCTTTATGTTTTATTCTTTTATCTTTAATAAATTAAACTTATGGCTTTTTAAGGTCTTTTGGCAATGGAAACTAAAAGCTTTTTGACTTACTTATTCCATTATAAATTGTTTTGTTTCTTATGTTTTAAAATAAAAATATTGGTAGGTATCAAGATATGAAGTTGTGAGCTAAAAGGTTACAAAATTAAACACATTTATATTTGCACACAAACATACATACATACATACTCAAAGTTTTCAATGTTAATAAAGCAATTTCAATAAACCGCAATGTAAATAGTTAATCTATCTCAGAGCAGTGGCTTCCTTTGCGCTTTATACCAATACATTAAATTTAAATACCACATAATATTTTTAATAAACTTCTTATATATATATATATATATATATATATATATATATATATATATATATATATATATATATATATATATATATATATATATATATATATATATATATATATATATACATACTATACCATATCCCTCATGTTGCAGGGTGGTGTCAACTGCAGGAAAAAATTCCTGCAATTGTACTTGGGAAGAGGGAAAGACTGGTTAAAGGGTTTCCAGCCTCTAGAACCGAGCGAAGAACTATTCTTTATGATCCAAACCTGTCGCCTAATCGAAAGTCATGTTTTTAAATTTTATATTTTTAATGCTAATGTTGAATTTTCCATTTAAGCCGAAAGTATGTTATATATATATATATATATATATATATATATATATATATATATATATATATATATATATATATATATATATATATATATATATATATATATATATATATATATATATATATATATATATATATATATATATATATATATATATATATATATATATATATATATATATATATATATATATATATATATATATATATATATATATATATATATATATATATATATATATATATATATATATATATATATATATATATATATATATATATATATATATATATATATATATATATATATATATATATATATATATATATATATATATATATATATATATATATATATATATATATATATATATATATATATATATATATATATATATATATATATATATATATATATATATATATATATATATATATATATAATATATATATATATATATATATATATATATATATATATATATAGACACAATGACATATTTTTATAAATGGAAGTCTTATGCAAATCTCCCCTCCTTTAAAAGCGGCTTTGAAAAAGCATTTTCATACATGCGAGAAAGACAACAGGGAAATATTCAAACAAAAAGCAATGGAATAAATTTCACAGTTGTAAATATGAATATATCTGACCATGAATTTATGTTTCCTTAATGAAAATAATAATAAAAAAAATTCTACACCTGCTCATTAGATCGTTTCGTAAACAAAGAAGACTGTAAAAAATTTTGTTTTGCTAATAAGGAAAATCTGTATTTATTTTCAGTTTACTGTATATTAATATTTTAGAGTTAGAGGTAAGAGAATAAAGGAACTTTTCTTCGGGGAAAAATGGAGCAGAAATCGCAGTCGAAATATTAGAAGAATTTAGCAATATTATTTAAAAATAAAATTCACTCTCCAAGTTTACTATGATTATAATCAATATAATTTTTCATTTAAGTATTTAATTGTCTCATAGTACTAGTATGATAATACAAAAAATAAATACATATATAAAAATAATATATACATATATATATATATATATATATATATATATATATATATATATATATATATATATATATATATATATATATATATATATATATATATATATATATATATATATATATATATATATATATATATATATATATATATATATATATATATATATATATATATATATATATATATATATATATATATATATATATATATATATATATATATATATATATATATATATATATATATATATATATATATATATATATAGGTATGAGGTAGGAACCACTTTCGGGGGTGGTACTACACATACTGCATTCCTTGATAATGTGGACTTAAGAGCTTTACGTCTTGTTAACTTATCCTCGCTAATCTCTCTCTCTCTCTCTCTCTCTCTCTCTCTCTCTCTCTCTCTCTCTCTCTCTCTCTCTCTCTCTCTCTCTCTCTCTCTCTCTCTCTCTCTCTCTCTCTCTCTCTCTCTCTCTCTCTCTCTCTCTCTCTCTCTCTCTCTCTCTCTTTACACTCTTAAAGAAAAGTAGTGGGCAAAAAAAAAATAAATAAATATTTAATTCAAAAAACAAATACATAAACTGTAAGGGACGGAAAATTAATCTCGAAGACAATAATAATAATAATAATAATAATAATAATAATAATAATAATAATAATAATAATAATAATAATAATAATAATAATAATAATAATAATAATAATAATAATAATAATAATAATAATAATAATAATAATAATAATAATAATAATAATAATAATAATAAATAATAATAATAATAATAATAATAATAATAATAATAATAATAATAATAAAATAATAATAATAATAATTATAATAATGTTAATAATGATAAAAATAATATTAATAAAATTGATCGTAATGTTGCATCAGTCTCCTTATACTGTTCCCGTTGCAATGAACATTTTTGCTTCTCGGAATTCTCTTCCATTATACCTAATCTTATGAAGTAAGTTCTCGCTGATGGCTTTTCTACACAGTCTTATTATTTCAATTCTCAGAACCGAGATTAAAGGTTTATGCACAGTATGTACACAGCAAAAAAAATTGTCCTAACGAATCGTTGGGACAAGTGGCAAAAATGTCACAACAACTTTTCTTACAGTTATTTTCTTATTAGGAAACAAATCGGTGAAGGTACTTTCTTATGTTTAATATGTCTTTTCTCTATTGAAAATTTACTGTGACCTTTTTGAGACTTGTCCCAACGATTCATTAGGACAATTTTTGCAATGTACAATATTAGTAAAATCTGTTATTTTATCTATTTCCCGAACTTCCTTTGACTTGCACACTTTCAAAAGCAGTTTATCGGGGCATGTCGGCCTATAATTTACCCCTGGTAGATTTTCTTCTATTCAAGTAGCTTTTGAACACTGGAATTGACTATATATATATATATATATATATATATATATATATATATATATATATATATATATATATATATATATATATATATATATATATATATATATATATATATATATATATATATATATATATATATATATATATATATATATATATATATATATATATATATATAATGCAAGGTTCAATTGCCTAATAGGTAAAGCTGTCAAACGTTTTCTCTTTACTCTTTAAATAAAAGTAATGAGCAAATAAATTGGTAAATAAAAAAATAAATAAATAAATAAATAAATAAATAAATAGATAAATATTTGATTCAATAAAAAAACAATATAAAAAGGACGGAAAATGAATAAGAACAATAATAATAATAATAATAATAATAATAATAATAATAATAATAATAATAATAATAATAATAATAATAATAATAATAATAATAATAATAATAATAATAATAAAATAATAATAATAATAATAATAATAATAATAATAATAATAATAATAATAATAATAATAATAATAATAATAATAATAATAATAATAATAATAATAATAATAATAATAATAATAATAATAATAATAATAATAATAATAAGCATTATTAGAGAAGAAAAATTTATAATCAACAACAACAACAACAACAACAATGACAACAACACTAAAAACAATAACAATGATTATGAACTTGATAATAATAATAATAACAATAATAAAAATAATGGAAATAATAATAATATTAGCAATAATAATGATAATAATAATAGCAATAATGATAATAATACTAGTATTAATAATAATTATAATAATAATAGCAATAATAATAATAATAAAAGTAATTATGAAAATAATAATAATAATAATAATAATAATAATAATAATAATAATAATAATAATAATAATAATAATAATAATAATATAATAATAATAATAATATATAATTAATAATAATAATAATAATAATAATAATAATAATAATAATAATAATAATAATAGATGAATTTATCATCAACAAAAGTAACAATGATTATGAACTTAGAAGTAATAAGAATAGTAATAATAATAATAATAATAATAATAATAATAAATAATAATAATAATAATAATAATAATAATAATAATAATAATAATAATAATAATAATAATAATAATAATAATAATAATAATAATAATAATAATAATAATAATAATAATAATAATAATAATAATAATAATATAATAATAATAATAATAATAATAATAATAATAATAATAATAATAATAATAATAATAATAATAATAATAATAATAATAATAATAATAATAATAATAATAATATAGAAGAAGAAGAAGAAGAAGAAGAAGAAGAAGAAGAAGAAGAAGAAGAAGAAGAAGAAAATAATTACAATAATTCTAAAAATAAAGATAGCAGTGATAATAATGATAATTTCGAAAATTATAATAATAATAATAATAATAATAATAATAATAATAATAATAATAATAATAATAATAATAATTGCAATTATAATTATAATAATAATATCAATAATAATAATAATAATCATAAAAATAATAATAATAACAAAATAAAAATAATTTTGACAATAATATCAATAATAATAATTATAATAGTAATAATTATAAATAAAATAATAATACAAATAAAAATAATAATAGTAATAATAATAATAATAATAATAATAATAATAATAGTAATTAATAATTATAAAACTAATAGAAGTAAAAAAATAATGATAATAATAAAAATAGATAAAAAATAACTATAATAATAATTAAAACAATAATAAAATGAAAAAAATAGTAATAATAATAATAGAACACTACTATTACTACTAACTACTACTACTACTACTACTACTAAAACTACTAAAACTACTAATAATAATAATAATAATAATAATAATAATAATAATAATAATAATAATAATAATAATAATAAAATAAATTTCCTTTAAAAATAGAAAAATTATTATGGCTAATTAGAATAAAAACTAATTTTGTAAGTTTATCACAAAATTTCCTCAAAACTATAATAGAACGAAATAAGATTTATTATTAGTGACGAAAATCCTTCATTTCTCTATCTTCTTTTTCCCCTCAAAAAAAAAAAAGGAAAGAAACCATAAAGAGGAAATTTAATAAAGCAGAAATATAATATAAAGACAAAAGGAAACTTTGGTAATAATAAAAGAAGACAACAAAGGAAAGAGCAACTTTGTTATGAGGTCAATCGTGGAGGTCATCTTTTTCTCGAGCCTTTCTTTTGTGTTCGCTAAAATAAGAACAGTCAAGGGAAAAAAAAGGTTCGTCTATTATTATCATTATTATTATTATTATTATTATTATTATTATTATTATTATTATTATTATTATTATTATTATTACTATTATTATTATTTTTATTTGTACTATTATTTTATTTATAATTATTACTATTATAATTATTATTATTGCTATTATTGTCAAAATTATTTTTATTATTATTATTATTATTATTTATTATTATTATTATTTATTAATGTAATTATTATTATTATTATTATTATTATTATTATTATTATTATTATTATTATTATTATTATATTATTTTTTTCGAAATTATCATTATTATCCCTGCTATCTTTATTTTTAGAATTATTGTTATTATTTTCTTCTTCTTCTTCTTCTTCTTCTTCTTCTTATTATTATTATTATTATTATTATTATTATTATTATTATTATTATTATTATTATTATTATTATTATCATAACTATGATTTTTTTGTTATTATTATCAATTTTATTGCTTCAATTGTTATTAAAATTTGTATTATTATTTTTATTATTCTTATTACCGGCCTCAAAGGACGAATAAACAAGTCTCCCCAGAAGCCTATTCGAGTTTTGAATAATGAATTAAATTTGTTGTTTGTAATATTCATTAAAATAACTGAATAAAGATTACTTGATTTATTATTATTATTATTATTATTATTATTATTATTATTATTATTATTATTATTATTATTCTTTCATAATTTTTATTATTTTTATTATATTATTATTATTAGTATTATTATTGTTATTAATACTATTTTTATTATTATTATTATTATTATTATTATTATTATTATTATTATTATTATTATTATTATTATTATTATTATTATTATTATTATTATTATTATTATAATTATTATTATTATTTTTATTTTTATAATTATTTGCAACATGGGTAGAAGCAAACAGGTTTTTCCTGAATCTACAAAAATACAATTTTTAATAGTGGCAAACGTTAAGATCCCATAAAGCTAAATATCATGACAAGAGATACAATCAAAAATCAAACTACATATGCAACACTATTAGGTGTTTTTTTTTTCCTATGAAAAACTCTCCTTCAAGCAACATATTAATAGTCCTATTAGCAAACTTGCATATGCTGCCTATGCGTTCCTAAAGATAAAAATTTTATTCCAAAATATATACTAAAAAATCTATATTACAGCCTTGATTACCCACACTTACTGTACAATTTTCCGGTATGGAGATATGTAAGTGTATACCTGTTACAACCCTTAATAACACTACATAAAAAGTAATTCGTATATTATCTGGATCACGAAATTACTAAGAACATACAAGCTCACTTTCAAAAAATTATCTATACCCAAACTACAAGATATGCTCACTCCTACAATGACTACCCACATTTTCAAAGTCATAAACGGAATATCAAATTAATTGCTAACAAATTTAATAATGAATAACTAAACTGTAAGAAAACCAAATTTGCGTAGCACAAACTCACATACACAAAAGAAAATAATGTACACACCAACTAACTAAATCTCAGAGAGCTATATCATACAATGGTATTGAAAAATGGAATGAACTTCCTAAACCCATACAAGAATTAGCAACACTTCACACTTTTCGTAAACATGTTAAAAATCACTTGATATCAAAATAATAAAGAAGGTACCCGATCTAACCAATTATCCCCTACTAACCCAAAATAACAAATTCTGTTTCTACTATTATTATTTCGAATACAACCATGCCTCTATTATTATTCTTAGTATTACAGCAATTCATTTGATTATAAATATTGCCATTATTATTATTTTTTTTATTAATAATATTAATGAATTTATAATTTTTCTTATTATTATTATTATTATTATTATTATTATTATTATTATTATTATTATTATTATTATTATTCTATATCTATATCTATATCCTCTCCCAGGAAGGGTTTTCACCCTGTCAGTGGAACCAGCATCTTTCCCCATCTGCTTGAAGAAG